>PVLC010005156.1:0-78644 GCA_004027655.1 Graphiurus murinus
AAGAGTAATCATGCTGACATTAGTTGACCTTTGGATGGTTCTCTGTCATCGTTTACAGAAAATGACAACTAGCTAATTCTTGGTAAAGTCACTGGGAGGGGGAGAGGAGGAGAGGGGAGGAGAGGAGAGGAGAAGGGAGGAGAGGAGAGGAAAGGAGAGGAGAGGAGAGGAGAGGAGAGAAGAGGAGAGGAGAGGAGAGGGACTGATTAAGCACTATTTCCAGGATAAAATGTCAACATCAAGGTAGTGACTTGTTTTAAAGGATTAGCTATCACTACAATTACTTGAATAAGTTCATTTACGATTAAATAAAAGCATATCTGTATATCTGACATGTATATATTTATATAGTTCACTGAACTATGCAAAAAAGAAGTGCACCACTACATGGAAATTCCTATAATATAAACATTTATCTTTTTGCATAATTGTGCTCAGTATTCCGAATATTGAACTTAAACTTGATTTTGAAAACTAATTCACATAGATAAATGCTTAACATCACACTGGTTTTATAAGAATGTCCACTTAGTTTACTCTCTATTAAAAAAAGTAGAGATTTCATTGCACAGTTTGCTTGCCATTTTTCTAAAATTAAATGAATATGCATTTAAGTTGTGCAGACTAGAGGACAAAATAGCCAGCAAATATTTCTTAAATACCTACTGAGAACTGATTCATCACCAATATTCACCAAAAAATGAGAAATAGCCCTGGGAATTGCACAGTCTTATAATCCAATCAAGCATAAGAGATTCACTATATGATTAGAACTATAGGAAACAAATACAGATCTTAAGACATATGTTTTGTTTGCTGTTTAACCAGGTTTTTACTGATGTACAGACACAATTGGTTAAAGGAAATGAGTAATAATGACATATGGTAAGAAATATTAAGGAAAATTTTGCAGAGGAATGATGAAAATTATTTCATCATTGAACTGCTGGATTTAACATCACTGTAAGATATACGTGTCCAATCCACTTACACTTTGTATTTCATTAACATATACCTTTAATATTAAACCTTTTGGGTTACACCCTACATGATAATAAGTTTTTTATAGTTTAAATCCTTTCAGCTCCAAGAAAGAAAAAAAAAAGTAATATATGCTTGATATTATAAGGGAAATAGTAAAGATATTTGTTTTAATGTATTTATTTTTTGTGGTAATGGGTATTGAACCCAGGGGAATTCTACCTGAGAACTACATACTCAACGCTTTATTATTTTTTGTTTTGAAACAGGATCTCATTGCTAAGATTTGCGGAGGCTGCCCTTGAACTTGTGATCCTCCTGTCTGAGCCTTCCAAGTACTGGGATTACAGGCATGTGTCACCATTGCTGGCTAGTTGCTAAATCTTTATTATGTAAATAAAAATAATGAGGATACAAATGAGAAGTTATTAATACCTTTGCACTCTTATCTTTCAGGTAATTAATCTTTAGTGTGTGCCCTTTATTTGTTTGATATTTTGTTTTGTTTTGTTTCTTAAATGCTCTTTTAGGTTGAGTTTGATGATTTATTGCTGTAAGATTTTTACATCCAGTTTAAAGTCAGCTTGGTCTAAAGCTCTTGTGCTGCAACTGAAAAGCCAACTTGGCAATATATACTATGATGATTCTTAAAGTTCTGCAGCCAAAGCCTTAGCAAAGGATTTTATTTCCTTTTAATGAGTTAATGGTTAATTACTTGTATTAATTCTCATAGAATTGAATTTGATACAATATATAAAGGGATTAGTGTTTCAGGTACTAAACTATGAGAACATGAGGGTTGATACATTGCCACTATTTTTAAATAATTTAATCAAAAAATCCTGGAATAATTTTTACTGTTGTCCATGTCCTGTACTACACACCCCTGGATTAATCATTTTTAAATAGATGCAATTGTGAAAACTCTTAGGCCCAGAAGCACTTGTTTATTTGTTTATTTAAACGGAGATCAAAAGTACAACTTAAAATGCAGTATTTTGTAAGCATTCCATCTCTACCCTTCATTTTGATTTAATGCTACTTAGACACCCCCACGTATGCATTTTAGCAAGACCTATCATTCCTTTTAAAGATCCACAGTCTCAAGAGTTTTCACTCATCATTCCTTGGTCTCTACTAACTTTCTGCAAATTTGAACCTTGAGTACTTCTGACAAAGTACAGAATAGAAATACAGCCCCGCAGCAGCCGTGCTGAGCACCGGTTGAGCATAGAAGTTTTGCTATCCTGCTCACACAGAAGCTGAAAGAACAGACAGATTTGTTCATGAGTACTGCAGTTATTTGAAATGTGGATCACCAAACTGAACACACCATATGGAAAGGAGGTCTCAAAATTGAAATTCATCCAAAAAAAAAAAAAAAAGAAGAAGAAGAAGAAAAACTCCACTTTTTTGTTAACTAGAATAATGTTAAGTCTCATTGAGAATAATTTTAAAGAAACCATTCAAATACCTAGGCAAAAACCCTCAAACAACCACATTAACTATAAAAGGAATGAGCTCCACTGTGCAATAAATATATAGATATCAAGAACCATGATGCATATCATACCATGCGTTGAATTCCTGATTACCCTTTCAAACAAACAAATAAAATGCCAAGGAAGTGTTAATTTTTATGTCTCATTTTAACTAACTGTTCCTCCATTAAGAAAAGCTAACATTATTATTTTCTCTGTGTGTGTGTATATGGTTTTGGGGATTAAACCAACGAGCATTCTACCTCTGAGCTACACCACCAGCCCTATTTATTTTATTTATTTATTTACTTATTTTGAAACAAGGTCTCAATAATTTACTGAGGGCCTTACTAAGTTACTGAGACTGGCTTTGAACCTGTGATCCTACTGTCTCAGCCTCCCAAGTACTAAGACTACAGGTATGCACTATTACACCAGGACTAACATCATGATTTATGTATGTTTAATCTATTTTATTTTCTTTCTTTCACTCAACTAATGAAGAACAAATCATTAGAGTACAAGTAATGACTTATGGCTATACCAACCCTAAGACTGGTGTTTTCTTTTTTGTTTTTTGTTTTGTCTTATATTAACCAGTCCAGTTAGATGGATTCCATACTATCCACTGCCAGTCCAGATTATTTATATTAATAAAATAGTGTTAAATTGTATTCATTACATTTCCTTTTGTTTTATCATATTAATGATGTAAACAAAGTGAAAACATCTGCTGAACAGTCTGTTAATAATGTATAGACTCATCGTCCTGTGGGTCATTACTATTATAATGTATACTGATGGCAATAGCATGGCTTTTTTTGTTTATAGATGAATGCTTATGTATTCTGTTTATGTACTATGTCTCAGTATAAGAGGCAGTTTTCCGCTGTGAATTGTGAACAAAGTAGACCAAATAAGGCAATAGATAATATAATAAGATAAAGATAACACAGTAAGTGACATGACCAAAATAAATTACACCAGGTGAAAACAAGATACCAAATCCTTATAGTCAAAGGGAATTACTGAATATAGTTTAGAATCAAGTAAAATTATACATATGCTGTCACAGTGGAATTTGACTAATTTGAGTGGATCAAGATTCAGTAAGAGATGTTTCACTTAAAAAGAATAGTTCTGATTTTATTCTGCAGAAAAAGAAGACAGTATTCTAGAAAGGCATGGAGTTATCATAATGGATAAAGTAAAATAAAATAATAATGAATAAAAAAAGGACTCCTAAGTAGAGAAAAAAATTAAAGATGTGCAATGAAAATGAAAAGAGAGGGAGAATCCTGATGGTACAGGGAACTGAGAACAAACTAAAGATTTTGTGTATATATCACAAGAGACAAGTGATGTTTTTAAGAGGAGTTAAGCGTGTAATGGTATGTAATGACCCACTGTATAAGTATGTCATATAGGTAACTTCAGTTGTCTGGAATACATCTAGAGAGGATATAGGTAAACCGTTCACATGACTATTGGTACAAAGAAGTTATGATGGCTTAGATAAACAAGGTGTTGACAGACAGAAGCAAATTCACTTGCATGATGGTTAAGAGGTAAAAACTATTGGATACACTGATTGTGTAATGTGTAACAGAAGAGGAAGTGTTAAGAATGACTCCAGATATCTGGATTGCCCAAAAGAATGGGTAATAATTGTTATTTCAGAGATGCAGGCAATTTGGGGAAGAAATGCAAATTTTCTTGCAGGCACATTTGTTGAGGAATCTAAGATCAAATATTACAGAAACATTTGGGTATAAAGGTTGTAATTAAAACCATAGAAGCTGACCTAAGACAATTTGTCATTTCTTAATTGTCAGATCCTTTTTTGAGCAAATTTGAACCTCCACTGTCAAGTAGAAAAATTGAAGCTTCAACAACTTTGCTATCCAACATACAATGAGAGCAAGTGTTGGATCAAATAATGCACATACAATGTTTATTAGCCTGTTTCGCCAGACTGATGAGGTTCTTTATCTTTTCATGTATGTCAAAATATGTAGACATAAAGGTTCATACTACTAAAAATGTGCAAATGTACCTCCTGCAGTTTCAGCCACTGGTTTGTGGAGTCGAGGGACAGCACTCTATTAAAAGGAAACAGATTTAAAAGGTCTCTGGAGCCAAGGCACCCAGTCCCTATAGGGAGAGGCTGCTATGCTCACCATGTTCCTGCAGTATGATTACACAAGGACAGAAGTAACTGAATAATACTTTCTTGCCAACCACGTGGCATCAACAACATTTCTGATTTCCCTTGTGTCAATCTGTAAGGATTCTGGCACAAATTTTTGATGTTTGGAACTGAACTAATAGTGTTTTCTGAACTGAGTGCTTCACATACTTATAAGCCACATCGAAGGTTCTAACATGTATGGACAAAGATATGCCACAATGTCCAAGCTAAAATATTCACAGGTTATAGACAATAGAACTAACATAATATATAGCATATAATATGATATATGTCATGCATCGATATATTACATATTATAATATATACTCAATAATTTGTCTATGTAAAGCCAGGCATGGTGGTATATGCCTGTAACTCCAGCACTTGGGAAGCTGAGACAAGAGGATTCCAGGTTTGAGGCAAGCAGCACACAGTAACTTAATGAGAACCTGTTTCAAAAAATAAATATAAATAAATAAATAAATAAGATAGGGCTAGTAGTATAGCTCAGAGGTAGAATGCCCCTGGGTTCAATTCCCAGCACTACACACAAACAAACACACACACACACACACACACACACACACATACACACACACACACACACACACACACACACATACACACACACACACACACACACACACAAGAATGTTATCTATATATAGGTAAGTAGGTAAGTTTATATAAATATCTAATATATAATCTATAAGTGTTATTATAGTTTCATATTATATCATCTACTATATATTTCTAAAAGAAAAATATAAAATATCAGATAGATGAGCAGAGACTCCAGGGGAGTGACTGAGGGGGATCAGGGAAGGTAGGTGATGGATAAAGTCATAAAGAATGCAAAAGTGCATGTGCACATCTGTGTCTGCAGGCGGGTACCACATGTCTTCATGCATGCTCATGACCTCTATGCACAAGTAAATATTACGTTTTTCAAGTAATCTTTTCTGACTTTAATCCTGAGAATGACTTAAACTGGCTGAGTTCTGCTACAGTATCAGAAACTCTTCCTAAATGTATCTTTGCTCTCTTTCCAGTAACAATATAATGGAAAAAGGCCAATAGTTCTAAGGATCAAATTTTTCTTTGCATTTATGATTAAACTTTCAGAAACAAACAAAAAAGCTCAATACCTGTTCTACATTCCTCTTTAATTTTACTTCCTTTCTCTAATGTTTAGTTTACTTAAAAAAATAAAAAGATATCCTAGGTAAGAAAGCTTTCAAATCCTGACCACTTCAAAACAAATTCTACTGTTTGTAAAGATGATAGAACGGAGATTTACATAAAAATAAAACAAAAGTATACTGTAAAAAGCATTACTATGGTGCAGGATCTTTAAAGTAGGGCAAATAAAGCCAGGTTCAGTGGGGCATGCCTGTAATTCCAGTACGTGGGAGGATGGGGCAGGAACATCGCTGATTCAAGACCAGCCTCAGCAACTTTGCAAGACTCTCAGCCAGTTAATGAGTCCCTGCTTCAAAATAAAAAATTAAGTAGGGGTGCGAGTATAGCCCAAACGTAGAATGTCCCTGGGTTCCATCCCCAGTCCCACAAAATAAACAAAATACAAACACATAAATAAAGTACGGCAAATAAAAATGAGGCTAGAAATAAGCAGAGGCCAATTATAAATCACTTTATATACAACACCCAGGAATTTGAATTATACTAAAGATTGAAGAATTTTAAGGAACAGAATAAAATCATTTGGGTGGTGTTCGAGCTCAGCCACAAAAGTCTACTGATACTCTGAATGGTTATTACTGTCCTAAATAGCAGCTATATCAGTACTGGACATGTGTTTCAGGCTGAAAACTCACATTTAAGACTTTGCCCACACAAACCATCCAAGTAGAGTTAGAGCTCTGCCCAGAGGAAAGAGTGGATGTGGGGAAACCACCAAATTCAGTCTCAAAGCACTTTCTAGTTGTGAGCCCTTGCTTCTCTACAATGTTTTGTTGTTATTGTTTATTTGTGTTTGTGTGTTTTTGCATCGATTTATTTTACCTGTAGGATTTAGTTGTTAAAAGTAAAGTGAATTACCCAAGAATGATATAAAAATATTTTTATATATCATTAATTCCCATTGGATGTTTAAAGATGGTTCACATTTACAGTTGACAAAACTAAAGGAATATATGTATATACTCAGAATCTTTTCAGAAGTTTGATTTATCTTTGCATTTCTTTTTTACTATCAAAAAGTTAGGCCAGGCATGGTGGTACATATCTGTAATCCCAATATTGGGAGGCTGATACAGGAGGATTCCAGTCTAAAGCAAGCCTCAGCAATTTAGTTTCCAAATAAAAATGTAAAATAAGATTTAGTTTTCAAGTAAAAAGTAAGGCTGGGGGTGTACTTCAAAGGTGGAATGCCCCTGGGTTGAATCCCCAGCACCCACCCCCCTCCAAAAAAAAAGGGAAAAAGTTAATAATATGAGCACTTAACTTCAAAGCCCTTGCACAGGTAAAATAGGAAATGAGACAAATAAATATCTGCTACTTTATAAGCTGCATTCCCACAAACATATATTACGAGTTATTGCCTCATAACAAGACCAACTAGTTGAGATCTATTCATTTTCTAGAAATCAAGTAAGGCACAAAATAAGATTTGATTTTATCCTATCAGAAATGGACCAAAGTTATCCATTACAAATAAGAGAGAAGTTACAACTTAACCTACTACTTCACATTGAGAGAATAGTGGGAAAGGCTCTCATTGCAAAAGTGACTTTTATTTTCATGAAATCACTTAATTGAATTTAATTAAAGTGTAATACTAAAGTGTTTTGTTCATCGAGAGAAAAACTTCGTCATAATCACAGTACTTTGACTTTTCTAACCCTGCTTAGAATCAATTGAGAAAATGTCTTACTTCCAAGAAATGGTTAATGAACTTACATCTGCTTCATGGAGAATGATATTCATTGGCCATTCTGTAGTTTACACATAGAACCATTTGTGAGTGGCAAGCTCTAGAGAAGTAGCTGGTTAATTCACCTGAGCATTAAACTGACCTTTCTGTCTAATGGTATATTGCACTGCTTAGAAGTTAATGCTAAATATGTCAGTATCTAGGGAAATGATTTGTTTTCACTGGCAATTACAGCTGTTTCTTGATCAATGTTTTTTTTTTGTCCAAAGAGCAGTTTTGGGAGGCCAGTGACACACCCTAAAGCAATGTACTGGAAAACATGGCTTGTGCCAATATTGACCTGACCATCATTGTTCCTATGGCTTAAATACTTAGAAAATTGGTAAGAGCCTTCCCGTATATGATTATTTAACTGTGAAGAGATTAAACTAGAAACTAATGTTGCAATTAAGATGTTACCATTTTAAAAAGAGTACCATTTAAGAAAATCTTCTGTTTTTGCATTGCTTTTTTTCACATGAACTAACTAAATAATGGTTTTTAAAATCTAACATATACAATAACATGCTATTTCTTTTACTTTCTCTCACTATGAGATTCACCTCCAAAAATCTATTTTACAGATGTTATCCTTATAGCATTGATCCTATTTTATTTTATTTTATTTTAGGTACTGGGGACTGAACCCAAGGGCATTCTACCTTTGAGCTATACCTCTAGCCCCTTTTCTTATTTATTTATTTATTTTTATTTATGTATTCAAAACAGGGTCTCACTAAGTTGCTGAAGGCCTCACTGAGTTGCTGAGCTTAGCCTTGAACCTGTGATCCTCCTTCTTCAGCCTCCCCAGTACTGGGATTACAGGCCCGTACCACCATGCCTTACTAGATCTTCATTCTTAACAACTGTCAATGCCATTGAATGACATGCCTTTAATGACAGTGCATGACCAAACCAGGACAAGGGAGGGACCCATAGCTTACTGTCTGCAAATGATGCAACTTAGCCCAACTCCTGTCTCCGTGGAAGTAGTGTCTTGGGGCAGAAAGGGTCAAAGGCTTGGTCAAGGGCCTCTCTTCCCATAAATGGTAGCACTAAGGATATAACATTTTTTTTTATTAGTTGCCCCAATTTTGTGGAAATCAAATAATAAAAACATACTCAGAAATTTTTCAAATAGGATATGCTTTCCTTTAAGAGAAAAATCAGTATGAAGAAGACTTTGGCCTCAGAGCGCTTTGATTTTCCAGGCACTATTCTAAATCCCTCCCTGTAATGAAAGGAAATCTAATCTACTACCTAGTGAACTGGATGACTAATAGTTACCTAGCTACTAATTAACTAGGATAAATATTCCAAAGGAGATAGAATTTGACTAAGCTATTCTGTCTTTCCTAAGTGAAAAGTTTGCCCAGTGTCATCTGCTTATGAAATATAGAGAAAAGGATTCATGTAACTAACACCAATGCTCTTACCACAACGTGTTTTTTGCCCATTTAGAAATGTGAAAACTTTAAAAAATGATCAATAGGGGAAATAAAAATAGTGTATGTAGAGAGACCAGTAGAACAGTGGAAGGGGGAGTAGTGGGGACAGGAAAAAGAAGAGGTGAAGGAAACAGTTCAAGTAGTGCTATGGCATATATGAAGGTATCAAGGCCAATCTCACTAATATGTATGGGCAGGGGTGGGTAGTCGGGTGGGATATGAAAACACACACACACACACACACACACACACACACCAACACCTGTGTGCATTATATGTTTGTACTGTGTGTGTGTGTGTGTGTGTGTGTGTGTGTGTGTGTGTGTGTTTATTGCTGGGGATTGAAGAACCCAGAGAAATTCTACCTCCGAGCTATACCCCCAGCCCTATTTTATATTTTTGTTTTGAAACAGGGTCCTTCTAGGTTGCTAAGAGTCTCACTAAGTTACTGAAGTTGACTGTGAATCTGCAATCTTCCTGTCTGAGTCTCCCAAGTACTGGAACTAAAGGTGTGAGCCACTGCAATCAATTTGTTTCTATCATTTTGAACCTCAATATGAGGTATAATTACAATTCACCAATCAAAATATTTTTAAAAAGTATTTTATGAATTATTCTTCATTACCATTTTGTATATAATTGAACTTAAAATAAATGTTTTCTTTTTCTTAACTCATTTTTGTACTGCATAGACTTGTATCATTTCTACAACATATTTCAAATAATAAAAGATAAAAATATCTGATAGAGGTAAATGAGATAACAGAGGTTCTCGTATTTCAGAAGGACTAGTAGCAGGATGGTGTAGCAGGATTTTAACTGAGTTGTGTAAACAGTTTCTTTAAGGATTTGGCATATGAGCTAAGACCTGAAGAAGATCAAAAACTAAGCAGAGAACAGGCAAGGCAGAGGGAACACTTAATTTGAAGTCCACACTTCAGGAATTATCAATTTCATCAAGGAACAGAAAGAGAGCAGGGGCTGTGGAGGTCTCCCGAGGAAGAGAAAGTACAGTGTAAGTTGAAGTTACTAAGAGAATTAAGCAAGCTGGATGTGGTGGTGCATGCTTGTAATCCCAGCATTTGGGAGACTGAGACTGGAGGATCCGGGTTCACGGCCAGCCTCAGCTACTTAGTGAGGCACTCCGCAATTTAGTAAGACCAAAAAAATAAAAATATAGGATAGGGCTGGAGTTGTAGCTCAGAGGTAGAATGCCCCTGGGTTCAATCCCCAGTACCACAAAAAAAAAAAAAAAAAAAAAAAAAAAAAAAAAAAAAAAAAAAAAAAAAAAAAAAAAGGAGCCCCCAAGGAAAAACCTTGCAAACATTGTTGTTTATGTTTAATGAAAGTACATTCAGAAACAAATAGATGTTTCTAAACTTGTATGAAAATACTTACTGCTCTGTTAAA
Organism: Graphiurus murinus; assembly: GCA_004027655.1. Taxonomy (NCBI): domain Eukaryota; kingdom Metazoa; phylum Chordata; class Mammalia; order Rodentia; family Gliridae; genus Graphiurus; species Graphiurus murinus. Next base: position 10,447 of record PVLC010005156.1, read on the forward strand.
AAATAAACAAAGACCATTCTATCCATATATGGTAGAATTATAAAACTAAAGTAGTCTGCAAAAGAGCAGTAAAATATTCTATGATTTAATGTGGAAAATTAAATAATAAAATCAAAATAAGTTTACTATATTTGAGAGGGGAAAAAAAAAAAACATCATAAGGGAGAAAAGATGTTAGCAGAGAGACCAAACCCACCGAGCAAAAGTTCTTCAAAAGATTACGTGAGTACTGGAATAAATGCCAGAGTAAATAGGGGAAAAGATGTCTGGAAAGAGGGAGGAAGGTTGTTTTGTACAGCAGAAGTTATCAGCTTAGAGGAAAGTCTTGAAATCCACAGACATCTGGGAGATTTCCCAGTCAGATTGACAGGCAGGACCTGAAGAACTGGAGAACACTGATAACCTTATCTCTAACTCTTAGCAAATGTCTGGGAAGAAAATTGTATTAGAAAAAGTATAAATTATACTTCCACTCTTCAGCTTCTTTCTTTTCCTTTCTTTTCTTTCTTTCTATTTCTTTTCTTTTCCATACTAGCGGTTAAAGCTGGGACATCCTACCTCTGAGCTAAACATCCAGCCCTTTTTATTTTTTATTTTGAAACAGGGTTTTGTCAAGCTGTTGAGGACCTCACTAAGTTGCTGAGGCTGGCCTCAAGCTTGCAATCCTTCTGTCTCAGACTCTCAAGTACTGTTATTACAGGAGAGCGCCTCCACACCCAGCTACTCCTCTACATTTTCTATTTCCTAAAGTGAAGTTGCAGATTGCAAAGACTAGTATTGTTCTCTAAAAGAATTGCTTCCAAACTAATGCTAAGACTGTATATGCATTGTACAGAAGACAAAGAGCCAGGCATGGTGACGCATGCCTGTGATCCCAGTACTTGGGAGACTGAGACAGGAGGACTGCAGGTTTGAGGCCAGTCTCAGCAACTTAGCAAGACTCTGTTTCCCAATGGAAAAAAAAAAAAAAAAAGGTCTGGAGAGATATAACTCAGAGTTAGAATGATCCCCAGATTTCAATCTCCAGTAACACACACACACACACACACACACACACACACACACACACACACACGGAAGAAAATAAGACAAAGCATGGTAAGAGAAATCCTGATTCATTCCTGTTGATTCCATTTCTGAAAACATGCTTACCTTCTTCTGACTTTGTTTCTTCAATAAATAATAGCACAGACCTTATAGTATCATAGGGTTATTAGAAAAGTTAAATGAGATAACGTACGTAAAACTCTGACTCAATAGGCAGGAAATGTATGCTATGTATGTGTCATAAAATTATTATAAAGAAATAACATATGGTGTACTTCTACCTTGTATTATTACAAATAACTTCTTCCCTGTATCATTTTGTCAGCAGAAAGAGATTACTGGGTTCCACCGGGTGGGGGCTTTGATTCCATTGAGAAACACATGTGTTCTCTTCTTTCTGATAATGGTAGCTAACTAAAATTACCCATTTCCCTCCACCTCAGCTGCGTGGAAGCTTTATATAAGATTTATACTTATCTCTACTCAGTAGCTTTGTTTTATTTTGTTATAACAATTATATGTCTATTTTGAAAACTGCATCATAATTTTTGCTAAAATGTATATAATATTTTTCTCTCTCCACTTGACAAAGCCAATCGAGACTCAGAGAGGCTTTCATTTGAACAAAGTCAAAGATTGTAGCGGACATGGCACCAGCAATATATCTTCATATTTCATGAATTTGTTTTTTCATTGATGTTCCTCCAGAGAGCAATCTATACACATGCCCCTCTGAGAAATAACACCCAAGAAGAACAATCTTTTTACTAAGCTAGGAAATATGCCCCCCAAATTATAGTGATGAGAAATCTACTTGATATTTGAATAGTACCTTATAATTCACAAAATGCTTTCATATAAATTATCTGAATTTGGATAGTTATCCAGCACTGGTAGCTCTGTTTGAATTTACAATTATAAAGTAAAAAAGATTTAGAGAAAGGCAAACAAATGAACAAAAAAACGAAGTCCTGGGGAGAAAAGTTAAATCATTCAGTGGGTATTTTGGGTGAAGAAAAAAAAAAAAAAAACTGAGTGCTCCCAACGGTCAATACAAACCATAATTACAAAGCGAGGGATTGAAAGTGGTTCTTCACTTTCGCAGTGGGTACACTAGAGAGAACAAGCTCATATGAAATTCAAATGAGATATTTAGAACATGCTAAAATCAATTTGCTAGCAAACCGGGAACCTAAAAATAAATACCAAAATCTTTATATACAAAAAACACAAAGGTTCATAATAAATATAATTGAAGGGGAATAAAAGGCAGAAACTCTAGAAAGAGTATTGAGTGGCCAAATGAACCGGAGCTACTGAGGGAAAATCAGAAATGTCCTATATGATAATTGCAGAGCAAAGTATTGGTGAAAGTTAACCCTGGCGTAGGAAATAGCATCAGCTTAAGTGATATACATAGGAAAAGGAAACCATGCCAAAATGAACCTCTCCGCACTCCCAATCAAAATAATTTAAAATACATTGGCAGAGGGTTTGGACAAGAAAAGAGGATAAACTATAATACCATGAAATAATTTAGAGAGTTTATAAGCAGGAAGCGATAAGAACAGCCGTGCTTCATGATTCTGAGTATGAGGATTCTAAGAACTAGTTCAATTGGGAAAAAAAAAAAAAAATGTCCAAGTAAATTTAAGAAGCTAGGTAACAGAAAAAGAGTTAATAAGGAAGGAAAGGCAGAATGGAAAATGGAGGAGGAATGCTGAATGAGAAAAAAAGAGATGATGGTGTTTTTAAAAGATCTATGAATTCAGTCTGGCTTTGGTGGTGCGATGGTAGGAAAATGCTTTGATAATAAAAATGTACTATAAAAGCTTTGACATTGACTAGGGTTTAAAATAGACAACCATCTGGGTTGGATGGTATAGAGAAGAGGGCTATGTTTGCAGAAGTGGAAAAAAAAATTCTCAGATCCATTTTAGCAATACGATTCTTTATAAAAAATCTGTTGCAATTATATTTTATCAAGTTCTCGTATTTTTATACTCATCTGTACTTTGTATGTTTAATGGCCAAGTTTTTTTTTTTTGGAGCCATAGGTCATTTCTCCTTATAAATTTTGCTCTTTATCCTAATATAATATGCCTTACTACCCTGTGAAGGTTTTGATTTGCTTCATTTTTGATGAGAGGCATTACAAGGGCTCTCTCTTCTAATCCTTTGACTTTAATGAGAATCCATAGAATGATGATGCCCACATTCTACTTTCATACCTGATTCCAACCCCTCTCCTGAACTCCAGGCTCCTGTTGCTATATGGTTAAACAGCTCTCCTTGGCTTTCTCAAAGGCATCTCAAACACATCACTGTCTTTAGTTCTCCTCCTCTTTCTTAAACATACTTCTTAGGTGCATTATAGCCTCACATCATAATGTAGGTCAGAATGATAGGGACAGACATGCACACCACACTTGGTGAGCTTCCCCTGGCCCCCTCCCCTCTGCCATACATGCTACTGCGCTTGGCAATGATAACTTTGCATATGTACATACGTCAGTGGAAGTGTTCACTTTATTAATCATCCCTCCTCACCACCATCCTCCCCACACCCGGCCATCACTCCACTGGGATTTCTTCTCTTTATGTTCCCTCCCAGATTTTCTCGCCCTGGGAGTTCACACCCTGTATTCACACAGTTACCCAGAATACAAACCTCAAAGTCATCTCTGAAAATTTTGCCCTGTTATATCTTATGTCCAATTTGTCATCCAAACTGTTTTACTTTTAGCTCCAAAATAGATCACGAATCCAATCACTGCCCACTACCTTGCTGCCTTCTTAGGTGAAGCCTTCATAACCCCCTTCCTGGAATCCCACAGTGACCCGTCAACCAGTCATCCACTTCTGTCCCTGTCTCCCCACAGCCTAATCTCCATACAGTAGAGCATTTTTATTACAACATCCACTAGTAATTATTTCCTGTCCAATTTCTAGATCTTTGATCCATCTTGAGTTGACTGTTGTGCTGGGTGAGAAACAGGGGTCGCATTTTACATTTGGATATCCACTTTTCCAATACTTTGTGTGTTGGGGGGGGGGTGGTACTAGGGATTGAACTAAGTAGCTTTCTACCTCTGAGATACACCTTCAGTCTTTTTTTATATTCTACTTTCAAACAGGGTCTCACTAAGTTGCTGAGACTGGTCTCAAACTTGTGATTCTGCTTTCTCATTCTCCCAAGGACTGGGATTACAGGCACCCAGCTCCAACACCACTTGTTAAAAAGGCTCTTTTAGCTGGGTGTGGTGCCTCCTGTCTGTAATCTCAATACTTGGGAGGCTGAGATAGCAGTATCACAGGTTCAAGATCAGGCTAAGCAACTTACAGAGGCACTCAGCAACCTAGTGAGACACTGTTTCAAAACAAAAAATAAAAAGGGGGCTGGAAGTATAGCTTGGAAATAGAATGTCCATAAATTCAATCCCCAGCACTACAATAAACAAAAAGCAAACAAACAAAAAAGCTGCTTTTTTTTTCCTTCTCCAACCTATGTTTTTTGCACCTTTCTCAAAATTAACTGGCTATAAATATAAGATTTTGTCTCTGTATCTTCTACTCTATTCCACTGGTCTACGTGTGTCTGGTTTGGGGAAACATGATGCAGTGTCTATTGCTATATCTCTGTAGTTTAATTTGAAATCAGGTATTGTGATGCCTCCAGCATGGTTCTTATTACCCAGAATTGTTTTGACTATTTTGGTCTTTTCTTCTTCCATAAGAATTTTAGGGCCATTTTTTTCCTAGTTCTGTGAAGAATGACATTGGTGCTTTGATAGGGACTGCATTGAACCTGTACATCACTTTTAGTTTTTACAATATCCATCTATCATGTTCTTCAAAGAAGTATGTGTAGCTTCTGTCCCAGGACCACTGCACTGACTACTACTCAGCCTGAAACAAGCTTTTGCATACCTACGTCATTTACTTCCCTATTCAAATCTCACTTCTTTCGGGAGCAGTTCTGTGAATACCCTACCTAAAAAAGCATCCCTTCTATTCTCTTCCTCATCTCGGATTTATAGTCTTCATTAAATGGTTTTATATAATGTATTTACTTATTGGCATTATATCTAAGTTCTACAGAGATAGTGATTTGATAATTTTAATTACTACTCCAGCCCTAGCACTTAGAAGAAATTGAAGATTACACTGAATGAACTAATCAACAAATGTATTGTTAGTTCTCTTTTTTTTGTTTGCATTTTCTTGCTTTTCCTTTACAAACTTGCTTTAAGTATGCTTATAAGTCTCCCAAGTAGCATTCTTTTCTCTTTAGAATTCCATGAGTTTTCTACTACTGTTCTAGAAAGTGACCATAAAGTTAGCATTTAAAATCACACATAGGTCAGAAGTAAGTCCAATGGGCTCAACTTGCTCCGCTGCTCTGAATTTTCCAAGGCAGAAATCGGTGGTCGTCTGGCCCAGGCTCACAACTAGAGCTGCTAGGGGAGGATCTCTTCAATCTCATTCAGGGTGTGGGCAGTTCAGATCCATGGGGTTGTTGGACTAAGGTCTCATTCCTTCCTGGTTCTTGGCCCGGAGTCAATTTCGTCTTTTAATGGATCCTACATCTCTAGGCTTGTTGTCTCAGTCAGGTTGAAAGTTGGAAATGGCTGGTCAGTTCTTTCATATACTGTAAATCCCTCGAATTTTCCCTTCTGCCTCATCTCTCTTCATGATGCTTCTATTGAAGTCCACACTCTGAGTTTTCTTTTCTTAAAGGCTCATGAACTTAGACTGGAGACACCTGAATGATCGGGAGTAATCTACTTAATTCCATGTCTGTGACTGTCATTGTACTTTCAAAAGTCCCTTGGTCACCTAATATATTCACATATATACAATAACATATATAACATACATAGTTATGCAGATTAGGCAGTAAGTACATAACTTATGAGTGAATAAATGTACAACCTATTGTTTTCTTCTTGGAATTTTGAGGAAGATTCTTTTTGTCCTTGGAGTTAAGTGACTTTTGCAGAATATACCACACAAATTCTCACATTTTAATATTCAGGCTCATATCTTCCCTAAATATGATATGCTTTTTTCTTATCATTTGTTTATTATCTTTCCCTTGAGTTTTTCTTTTTCTCTTACTGACATCTACAGAAATGATCAAGTATCTTGAATATATCCTCCAAATCTATTCCCCCATATTTTCTATTTCCTTGAGTAAGTTTATTTCATCAGGGATAAATCTAGATTGTTATTGTTTATTTCCCTACAGTTTGGTTGCTAATCCCCTTAGACAAATTATTGTGGTTTTTTGGTTTTGTTTATTTGTTTGTTTTATTGTTGTTTGTGGTAATAGGGATAGAACCCAGAGGATTTATACCTCCAAGCTACATTCCAAGCCCTTTTTATTTTATGTTTTGAAATGGTCTTTCTAGGTTGCTGACTACATTGCTAAGTTACTGAGACTGGCCTCAAATCCGTAGTTCTCCAGTCTCAGCCTCCCAAGTACTGGGACTACAGGCATTCACCACCACATCAGGCTGAGCTATTGTATTTCATTTGTTCATTGAGCAAGTATGGACAGTCCTAAAGAAGATGGGGAGTCCTTGCTCCTAGGTGCCTGCAGTTCCCTGTGTGTGGGGCTCTGTCTGAAGCATCAGGAATAAGCCCCTCTGTGCTTTCTCTTTTCAAACTTCCCACCCTTAGCAGTAGAGAGGCCTCAGCCAAGCTATTTTTATTCTTCCTGTACTCTTTGGAAGCAGGCAATGTCCATCTTCCAGGGGATTCTAGGTTTCAACAGTGCCTAGGATCCAACTCATTCAGTCCCCACTCACGTCTTTCTTCTAGTCTCAGGTTCCCCTACTTCCCCAAGTTCCAATAGCTTCCTCTTGGCACTTTTATTGTCAAGAACATGAACAGGTAGAAGCTGGTATTAGGAGCGGAGGAAGAAGAAGGTATGTTAAGCATACTTTTCCTACAATTTTTTCTTGTGTCTTAAGTTTTGGATTTTTGTTTTCTTTTTTTGGAATTTTTGTTTCTGTTTTTGTGCTCCACTTTGAGTGAAGCATTTTCTTTTTCTGTATCAAGTATCTTTAATAATCTGCTTTTATCTCTGCTATTGGTATTGGCTGGATCTCTTTATTTTTTGTTTGTTTGTTTGTTTTTGTTACTGGGCATTGAACCAGAGGCATTCTATCTCTGAGCTATCTCTTGAGCCTTTTTCATTTTTTTATTTTGAAACAGGGTCTTGTTAGGTTGCTGAGGCTGGCCTTAAACCTGGGATCCTCCTGTCTCAACCTCCCTAGTACTGGGATTAGAGGCGTACACCACCATACTAGGCTCTGGTTTAACTTTTAATGTTTTCTTCTAGGCTTTGACATTTTTATGGTGTAAAAATTAAAATTATAATTCCATTTGCCTCAACTTGTCCTTTGTGCTTTAGTTATCATATACTTTATTTCTAGATAAGCCTTTTTTCCTCTGAACATCAAGTATAATTTTTCTCTACTAGCTCTAGAGTTTGTCTTCCCTTTTATTGATATCAAAATATCTTTAGCAATTCCTAAAGTATTAACCTGGAATTCTTATTTTTTTTCTTTCTTCCTGATAATTCGTGAACAGAGGTAGAAATTACTAAATGAAGTTAACATTTACCTTCTCTGTAATCCTCCATCATGTCATTCATACTACTAATATGATACCTATTCTGCTACAAAATGTTCTCAAAACATTATAAGATCTTTAATACTATAGCATCATTATTATAAGACATATACCAAGTGTTCATCAGACATCTGCTGAATTACATAGACATGACAGAAGAAATACTTTGTAGAAAAGTTCTCTTGACAGTACACATTATATGAGTGTATACATGTGTGAGAATATAAGTGTTCGTGTATAAAGATACAATTGATAGTCTTAATACAAGTTTTCTGAAGATAATTCTTCAAATTTTCTAATAAAGAAAATTTATTTCTCAACTGCTACCCGAGCAAAAACATGAACTATTTCCCCATCCAACAAAATGATTTTTACCTCCAATTTCTATATTTAATATTAATTCAACACATAATTATTATGAACTTTCTTCAGATTTCAGGATGATAAGTTGATAAAAAATGATAGAAAAGCCATTTTAGAAAGGAACAGCAGAATATCATTCTTGTGTAAATATTAACCATCTCCTAAAAAAAAAGATCTCACAGTAACAAGTAAATAACAATAATAACAACAGCTTATTCATTCATATGATAAATTGTGTTCCCTATTTACTATTCATATATTAATAATTTTCACAAAAATCCCATATAGTACTATTATCTACGTAATGCAGGTTTTTTTGTTTTGTTTGATTTTGTTTGGTTTGGTTTGGTTGTGGTACTGGGATTGAACCCAGAGGTATTCTACCTCCAAGCTACACCCTCAGCCCTATTTTATTTTTATTTTTATTTTGAAACAGAGTCTTGCTAGATTGCTGAGAGTCTTGCTACATTGCTGAGGCTGGCCTCAAATCTGTGATCCTCCTGTCTCAGCCTCCCAAGTACTCGTGTTACAGATGTGTGCCACCATGCTTGACCCACGTACTGCAGTTAGTAAACTGGACTTGGAAACAGTTAAACGATATGAAGTGATAGTCACCAAATTAACTAATAGAAAAGACATAATATGAACTCAAGCCTGCACAGTTCCAACGCTTACAATTTTTACCATTATATAAAAGAGCAAGCACACCTTATTGCTACCCAAAGACAGCACTGCTCTCTGATCACTCTAGTGTAACAATAGCTGCCATTCAGATGTAAATCAAGGAAGTTCATAAGTGACAGAAAATAAGACAAATGTTCAGAACAACCAGGGTGAAATGCACGTTAAACAGAAAAAAATGGAGCCCAGTTTGAACCAGGATGGAGACCATTTATTGATTGCTAAGCTACCTAATTTTAGCCAAGGTTTCTTACCCATCATTTATAAGAAAAAGCCAGCAGTTACTATCACTCAGTGTACAGCCTGTCCTGACCTAGAGAAGATTGCACTCATTTGCTGCTTGAGAGTAAAGGTGAGATAGCACCCAGGTGAATCATCATGTCAAATGCCCCATTCACAGTAGTGATCAACGAAGGCTCTTAGCAAGGATGAGAACCAGAATCAGAAGATGGAAGCCTGGGCTCTTGGAAAGTTATAGACTCATTCAAGGCAGAGCTCCCAATGCATCTGAGTAATATACACGAGGTGAAACAGACCCAGCGTGAGACACTTTGTTTACCTCATACCCCATCGCAGCCCACACCTGCAAATGGGTCAAATCTAGCCTACTGCAATGTCAGATTTGTTGTTGTTGTTGTTGTTCTATACATACATAACATATGTTGTTCTAATTTAAATAAATCACCTATAATTTTTTAAACTTCATTGGTAAGTTAAATTTTTTTTTAGAAAAATAAATTTTAATGTTCATAACATTTCAAGATGATCTCATCAAGAATGTTGGATTTGAGTTGAGAATCTGCTGTGAGATTTGCTGCTTTACAAAACATTCCCAAGTGTTATCTTTGACACAAATCCATACCAAATAATTTCAGTGTTACATAATTCTAAAACAAGATAAACTTTCATGTTGTTCTTGAAAATATCTGAGAAGCCATAGCTGATTTGCTTCCTTATAGGTCCTCTGTATAAAAACAAAGGCACATTAATTACTAATCGCTTACCCTGTGCTTTTTAAAATGTGCTTCTTTTCTTTTCAAATGTTAACTATGCATGTCATAATGCAAGCATTTCAAGCTTTGGGGTGTTCATTAATTTAAACGAAAGGAAATGTTGAGACTAAACTTTTTCACCACCTGGTAAATACCAATCTGTACAACAAATGTTTTCAGAGGAAAAAAAAAGTCACATGGCAGAAGTAAATAACTTTAAATATCCATGTACTCCCTATGAATCTCATTTCTGTGCACTTACTGAAAAAAAAAAAAAAAAAAAAAACCTTAATTAGCAACGGCATTCTGTGATGAAAGCAACCAACACTTTGATTTCATGCCTGTAATAGAAACATTAGCATTCAAATCCGCCCACAACTTGCTCTTTGGTATTTATTGAATGAATGCCAATTAAATGTCTCCAAATAATCATTTTCATTTCCTGTGGAGTATCTGCTGAATACTAGGGAACTCGGGATAATTGATTGATTGATTGATTGATTTTATACTTTTATTAGTGCAGACCAATGGAATAGAAGATTTAGAAAAAAATCCTCATATATATAGCCAGTTGATTTTTGATAAACCTGATATGATTTAAGATGTTGGGAGTTTACATTATCTAGTAGCAGTGTGTGTGTGTGTGCGTGCACCACTGGGGATTGAACCCAGAGACATTCTACCTCTGAGCTACACCCCAGCCCTATTTTATTTTATTTTTTTATTTTGAAACAGGGTCTCACTAAGTTGCGGATGACCTTGCTAACTTGCTGAGGTTGGCTGTGAATCTACAATCCTCCTGTCTCAGCCTTCCAAGTACTGGGATTATAGGCATGTGCCACCACACCCAGCTAAATTTTTGTTTTTCAAGTAATAATAAACTAGTTTTTCTATTATTGAGAGAAATACCTTACCCTCCAAGCTGCTGTGCAAAGAAGGTTAGTGACCTACACGATGACCCATGAGTCTGAAGTTAATATGCACTCCACGCCAATGGACTAATTCATGAAACTTGACCACATCTCACTTTCTGCTCTCATGCAGAAACAAGCATTTTCTTTATTTCAAAATAATGGAAGATGAGAAGATTTTTCAGAGGGTAATCAGAATTTAGATCATATAGGAGTAAAGCGAAATCTTAAGAAAAAAGTCAAAGTAGAATAAAGACCAAAAAAGCCTATACAATAATGGGGGGAAAAAGCTTGATGGCATATTAGTGGCAACGTGGTTAGTATTTAACCATTTCGTGTGTGTATGCTTAAAAAGAAGTTAATAGATTCAATAACTTTATTATATTTTTCTACTCTCACAAATTATAAAATTAAGAGAGAAGGTAAAATTTTCAAGGCATAAAATCAGATGTTATATGGAGACAAAATTAATAGCCCAAATTTGATTTATCTGGAAATTCCTTTATATAAAGGATGTATGTGCAGTCTATAAGCATCATTTCAAAAGGTTTTATTTTTCTATTAAAAGTTATGGAAATGTTACGACCCAGCTATATCTATTTGTCAGAGAAACAGTCTTGAGACACTGTTTTCACAGAATAACACTCTCAACTTGAAAGTCATGACTATAAAGATTCTTTCCTGTGATCTTCCACAAAAATTAACTATGGAAACAAGGAACTATGGACAGATAGAATGGTATTGAAATAAATGATTTCAAATGCTTAGCTTAAAATATATTTAAGTATACACCATTGGTAAGGGTATTCTCATCCCAGAACGCTACCAACTATCCATTGCAAATGTTTATTAAATTTCCAATATTTTCCAAACACCATGAGAAATGCTGGTCAATTGAGTCTTTGCTCTGTTGGATCATTCAAATCTAGCAAGAAATTTTGATAATTGAAGAATTAACATAAATTTCACAATTTTTTCTGAAACTGAGAAAAAGCATAGAGCTTGGGCAGCTCCCATAATTCAGGTAGACTTCAAGAAAGCTCTGTAGAGAAGCAGAAATTAAAGTTGAGACTTAGAGGCAAATCTGAGAGAAGAATGTGTGTGTGTGTGTGTGTGTGTGTGTGTGTGTGTATGTGTGTTGTGTGTTACTGACATTGAACCCAGAGTCATTTTACCTCTTAGCTACACCCCCAGTCTTTTTCTTTCTTCCCTTCTTTCTTTTTTTTTTTTTTCTTTTTCTTTTTTTGGAAACAGGGTTTCTCTAGGTTGCTGAGAATCTTGCTAAATTGCTAAGACTGGCCTCGAATCTACAATCCTTTTGTCTCAATCTCCCAAATACTGGGATTACAAGTGTGCACCATCATGCCTGGTAGAATTTGGATTTTTTTATTAGATTAAGAATAATTTGACTAATGGTAAATTAATTACAAAATTTATACTGAATATGATAATTAATTGTAGTTTGAATTCATGTTAAATTTTGTTGCCTCTTTATATCTCCTTAATTTTTGTTACTTTGTCATGCGTATCCATCCATTATGACAATTTAAACTCTAACCAAAAATGGTGATAAAAGCTGAACAAATCATATATAATACTATATCCACATGTAATCATTTATTGTACTACCATTCTCACTTCTATAGATACATAACAATGGGAGATACAGAGATGGGTCAAATGGCAAATGGAGATAAATTTACCAAAGTCAAGTCATGTTTATGTGGCAGTTTTATATAGGTGTGTTATATTCACATATGCCAAAATAAAAAGGAGAGATTTAAGAACTTTCTGAACTTGAGATATTTAATTGTTCACAAGAAGACATAACGACTAAAATATTCTTTTGTAGCTAGTCAAAATATTTTTAAATTATGATCTTGTCATTTTAATGTCTTATTAGTGATAATTCTACTTGAAAAGATAATTTAAAATTCACAATAATAGAAATGAGAAAATTATCACAGTTCAATTTGATTTAGAACTTTACTATATGTCCAAGTTTAAGACTTCTAGAATATCATACAAATGATATAAGAATAGTAAGTACTGGGCTCTAAATCCAAATCTGAACTTTTCTTCTTACTAGTTGTGGGCCTTAGACAAATTATTTAACCCCCTTTTTCCTTCGTTTCTTGCTTGTAAGATGAAGATAATATAAAAATTAAAGGATGTCAAGCAAAATTTAAAACATATAAAGCAATAGAAAAAGGATAGAAAAGAACTTACATTTTAAGTGTTAGAAATCACTATCATGATACTTTCAGATCTCTTCAATAACTGAATGTTCATCTCTGCTACTATAATTAAACCGGTTTATCTTTTACCAATGTTATTGATCAAATCTCCCTTAGTTTTTTAAATTTTATTTCTTAGTTGGCTAGATTTTTGTGAGTCATATTTTCAAGACAACCTCCTATGCATCATGCTCCCTAATAGTTTTCACTTGTGAGAATGCCCATTGATTGATTTTAGACTTGTGTGACTGTCTTGGCTGTTACGACTAATGTCACAGAGCTCTTCCTTCAGAACTTTTCTATAAAGAGCATTATAACTTGTCGAGTTTTGAGACAGTATGGTATAACAACAAAGACAAATGCACTTTCAGCCATTCATTTATGATACATGCAAAATAAATGTGAGTAGACAAAACTGAGAACCAAATATAATGATGAGAATAATTAACAACATTAGACCATGTTGTAAAACATCCTCCAAACTACAGTACTTATCTTCTCACTATCTACTTTCCAAGGGGTTATTTGTCTTAAAAGTCCAACCAATATATAATAGAGTTCAACAACTTAATCAGTCAGGCATGAAAGCTCACATCTGTAATACCAGTACTTGTGAGACTCTGACAGGAGACTCACAGGTTCAAGGCCATCTTCAGCAACTTAGCCAGGCCCTTAGCCACTTAGTGAGACTCTGTTTCCAAAATAGAGAATATAAAAGATCTGAGAATGTTACTCAGAGGTACAGTCCCCAGTAACACACACACATATACACACACATACACATACACACACACACACACACACACACACACACACACACACACACACCAGCCATTCAAATAAGTGTTAGTGCATGAGAAAATTCCAAATACTACTGAATTGAGCATGTTAATAATATATAGCTAGATCATATTTTTAAATAATAAATGGGAGCCAGGCAGGGTGGCACAACCTTGTAATTTGGGAGGCTGAGACAACAGGTTTGCAGTCAGCCTCAGCAATTTAGTGAGGCCCTCTGCAACATAGTGAGACTCTGTTTCCAAATAAAAAATAAATACATAAAATAGGGCATGGGGGTGTAGCTCAAAGGTAGAATGCCCCTGGATTCATTCCCCAGTACCAAAATAAATAAATAAATAAATAAATAAATAAATAAATAAATAAATAAATAAATGGCTTACTTTCTCCTGAAATAAGACTGAAAACTTGAATTTTTTTATGTTGAACTAAAACAGAAAATAGCCATTCATATAGCTCTTTATAACTAGACTAATATGTGAGTATAGATATTAATTCAACTAAAAAATTAAAGTTTGAAACAAAGTAGTTAGCTGCAAAATAAACTCAGTGTAAAATTAGAAACACCAAATGCATTATAAATTATAGTGCTTATTATTGGTTAGAATATGTGGATAATTAAGCTAAAGTCATGCACTTAATTCCCGGATGTACCAGTTTGCTCTTCTTTGTTTGAGAGACACAAGCTGAATCTCAATTCCCAGCTGTCTTGGGAGTGAGCATTATTGATCAAAAGGGGTAGGGAGCCAACGCACACACAGATTAGTCCAATTCCATTACAAAGACCGGAAAAGCAATTCCAAGCACATTTCCTGAAGAGCGTGGGTCAGTGCTCAATGTTTATTTTAGCTCCGCATTGAGTGTATGTCCCCCATAAACAGATGCTTAATGAGAGTTCTTTGTGATGTTAATCATGATGAAGAGGAGATACATTTTAACACTATATAGTAGTTTTTTAATACAGGTAATTTTACGACTGTGATATTCATAAATAACACAGCCATCTCATCCAAATATTAGTTTCTGAATTGTTCAGGCACAAAACACAGCGTGCATTAAAGGTTCTAACAGGCAGTCTCTCTATGATATACTGTAACAGCAATTATTTATAAACAATCTGTGTGCAGTATAAACAATGTATATTGGAGCTCTACTTCTTTTATAGTTGTTTTATTTTTTAGTATCTGTAGGGAAAACATTGCTAATTTCTGACCTGGCATATCGCTCAATATTCAAAAAGGGAGAAAGGGCAAAAATTGATGGAATGTTTATTCAAAGTAGAAGTACTACTTCTAAGTAGTTCAAAAACTGTATTTTACTTTCATCTTTACAAAGGAGTCACTGTCTTGTCTACTGTATAAAATCATTCCCCTACTTACCATATCCCTGGTTTTTATCTGTCATCTTATTCTCAGATCAAATAAAGAAACAGCTCTAACCTAAGTGAGACTAGAGCCGTGCATGAACGTGCTGGGATGCTATGTTCATAAAATTACAAGTATTAAATATACTGAGAGAAAGAGATGTATGTTTGCATTTTCTTTAATTTGGTGGGGATAACAAGGGGAAAAAGTATTAGAATTATGAGGACAAGCTTTAATACATTAAAGAAAGGTGTTTTCTCATACTTAAATAACTATCCGGGCAAGTGTGGTTTGCTTTTATAGTATTATAGTATTATTAAGAGGTTAATATGCTTAGATATTTTAGAATAAAAACAGCTAATAAATGTATGTAACGTATTTCTTATTTTATTTTATTTTTTGTGGTACTGGGGATGGGACCCAGGGACATTTTGTCTCTGAGCTACAACCCCAGCTCTATTTTATTTCTTATTTTGAAGCAGGGACTCATAAGTTGCAGAGGGTCTTGCTAAATTTCTGAGGCTGGCCTTGAACCTACAATCTTCCTGTCTCAGCCTCCCAGGCATGGACCACCACATCTGGTTTCTTATTTTAAATCAAACGTACAGGATGACAAATGACATGTAAAAAAGTGGTTCAAGGGCATTGAATTACTATAATCCTAAGTCCTGAACAATCATGATTCACCAGGGCCAAAGATATATCATTCCACAATATCTGTTAGTGACAGTACAAAGTTCAGAAGGCTATATTGTTGCCCAGCTCGACCACATTTCTTCAGGACCTGTATCAGATATGTCTATATATAAGTTCTAGTCTAAATTATGGATGTAAATTCTTGGTTACATCTTATCTTTCTTCCACAAAGCTGGAGTTAGGATGTAATGACAGGAATATTGTTGCCATCCTGAGTCACAAGAAAGAAACTACATTTTCAGAAGGGCAGAAACAAGATACAAGAATATCTAGTCCCCAACAGTACAAAGTTAGTGTACCAATCCTGGACATAAGACCTAGCCTCTATTTGGTTAAGTTGCTATATTTTTGTATTTTTTATTATGTATAATCTAACTCTTTATGAAGGCAGCCTATATGATTTATCATGACTAACTAAACACCATTTATGTGTTTCTTGTTAAATAAGAGCATTTTTACTGGTGAATTCATATGACTTACTTTATCCTAATGACTCATGACTCATGAAAACAATGTAATGCTAAAGAATACACAAATCCGCCTACAATCTCTCTCTTCTAGATATTATCACCTAAGAGTATATTAATATACATGGGATTAAACATAATATTTTATTCAGTTAAACTTATCTTTATATAAATATTGCATACAAGAGACAGACATGTCCAGTTATAGGTGACAGCTATAGCATTACAGAATATCTGTCAAAACTACCAATTTTTCAAAGACTGTAGCATGCACAAATATGATTCAAACAACAAAACCAGCAGGCATAACAGTAAAGAAAAATGCACCAGAAATTATTGTAGTGATGAATAAATTACAGGATGGAAATTTAATACAGGGAAAACCTTTTCCTAGGACTGTTGCATTCCTTGGCACACCAAAATTGGCAAAATCTATTGAGTTGGTTCCTTTGAAAGTAAGACTACCCTAAATGTAGAAACAACTAGACAGAAAGTAGGAGTAACAAGGAAACCTATCAGAGATGGAGATTGATTGTATTGAGCTATACTTGCAGCTGCAATTATTTCTTCATCGAATTTACTCAATGGACATGATGGACATACAGAAACTTATCAAAGCGAATCACTGCTCAGCACAGGAAGGTGGGGAGGGAGTGGGAATGAAGTGGGAACTGGGGGAGG
This sequence comes from Graphiurus murinus, assembly GCA_004027655.1. Lineage (NCBI taxonomy): Eukaryota > Metazoa > Chordata > Mammalia > Rodentia > Gliridae > Graphiurus > Graphiurus murinus. The sequence continues at coordinate 27,326 of PVLC010005156.1, forward strand.
GCTCAAGGTGTGCTGTGTGCATGTATGTATCTATCACCCCGAAATGCATCAAGATGTATGATTACAATGTATCAATAAAAAAAAATTTACTTGAACAGGCTCACATGATATCTAGAAATCATTAATTTCACTTTTGTAATTTTCAAGCAACTGAAAAAATAGCATAAAACATGTGGTACATGAAAATTTTAATTTTAAGTAATTTTCCTGTGTCAGATGAGAAAACTCCTGAGTTATTCAAATAATATCTTATGAATATTTAATTATTTTCGGAGGGAAGTCATTGTTTTTAGTATTTCATATTTATGCAGTTAGATATTTACTAGGTAAACCAAAAAGACAATTTGTGAAGGTTAAAAAAGAAAGGATGAAGCTGTGTCAATTTTAGAAAGACATTTTATATTTGGACATTAAATATCACAAAGTGTTTATTTTTAAATATAAACATATGAATGAAGTAAAATACATTTGAAGCCCATTGTAGAGATATTAACCATATACTACTCATGCAAAGCAGTTGTCCTACCTATGTATTTGTATTTACATTTATATTTTTAGCTATGTTTATATCTAGCTCAGTTACACTAGTATATGTGTTCATTTTTCCCCTCTCTTAGCAATTCTCAATGCATTTTTTATCTTTTTAAATGGGATCAAACCCAGGTCATAGCAATTACACATAACTAACATCTATAATTCCTGCAAAACAAACATTATTCTATCTCAATTTTTGATGTTCACATGTCTTTTCTCTTGCTAAGTATCTGCATGATTCTATGTGTGAAATGCCATTTGCATTATATTACTCTATAATTGTCAAATTGTGACTTCCATAAAAGGAAATTAAGCAGGGAGTGGTAACCCACACCTATAATCCCAGTAGTTGGGAGGCTGAGACAGGCAGATCACAGGCTAGATGCCAGTCTCTGCAATTTAGTGAGACCCTCTGCAAATGAGTGAGATTCTGCTTTATAAAAATAATAATAATAATAATAATAATAATAATAACAACAACAACAAATGCTGGGGTGCAGCTCAGAGGTAGAACACTCCTGGTTCAATCCCCAGTACCACAGAAAACAAAACAAAACACAAGAGGAAATTAGTATTTTTCATGATAAAGCAAAGCGCCAGGTATTGCCTTGCCCTGTCAGGGGATCTGCCTCTGCTTTCCACCTGATCGCACACCAAGGCGTCCTGCAGCTGAGGCAGAAGCAGAAACAGTGATGGGCAATGACAGCTTTCTCAACAATGTTTCTGCTCTGAAGACAGGAGGGAGATGAGGGCACCTCGATGGCAGTGGATTGGAGGAAAAATTTTTGTTTGACAACTAAGGCATGCAGGACAAAGTCTTGTCATTTGTCTGTTTACAACAGATGGGAAAATGTCAGAGTTGCAGTAAATATCAATACCACATCGCAAATGTGCTTTCTTGTTTTGTCTGTAAAAATAAAATGAAGGGTTTTTTCTTTATTTCTGTAGGGTTTCTTTTCTATTTTATGGTCATACACATTTATTCTACCAACTGTGAATGGAAATGGTTTATAATTTAGTTCCCTTTGAAAATTGTAATTCAACAAAACATAATAAGAATGCTGATATTCACTCTTACCAGGTGAAGATAAGGCATAGTAATGTAGATATCAGAATCAAAACTTGATTAAACATCGCAGACTGTGTACGCTGAATGGCTCTGTGAAGATCATTCTAAAATAATGCAGAAAAAAAGCATAATGTAAATGTTGATAAATACTAAACATATGTAAGTTTATTACTAAATATATGTAATGATGTATTATTTATTACATATTATGTGAGTTATTTTTTAAGTTTGTTACTTTCCATTACATTCTAACTATTCTCTGTCCTCTATATGCCCAATACATATACTTTAAATGAATTTAGGAATATATTTTCATTTTTGCCTTTATATAAGTATAGCTCACAATAGGATTCATATTGCAAAGATAATAGTATGGGAGGATCATCAAAGCACTAACTTTCAGTCTACATGCATTACGAACATCTGAACAAATGTAGCACTTACTTCTACCAAACTTTCCAACGATAATGATAATGTCTCCTGGAAAATTCTAACTTTGAAAGATTAGAAAATAATATATCTAATAAAGGGGTTAATAATAGCTAGATGGAACTATAATCTAAGCTCATCATTGATAAAGTATGACATGACTTAGGGAAGGAATTTTCTCGCAAAAAGAAGAAATAGTCAATCAACAAATTTGTTAAAGTTTAATTTCATTAATATTAATGGGAAAAGAAATGTGAATTCAAGATACACATTTTACCTTCCCAATTGACAGATACTAAAGCATAATAATATTCAGTGTTGTGTAAGGCACAAAAATGAGTCCGACCTACAGTATCACTCTGATTATTATTTATAAGTAGACAATTTGATAAAATAGGTTAAAAACTCAGAGTTATGTCCTTTCACTCATTTATTCAGGAAGTATTTACTTAACATAATTTCTAAAATGTAATGACATGAAAATCATCAGAGATGGGCACCAGTATTTATGTACATTCATCTCTAGTATAAAATTATAATACTATATTTGAAAAAGGAACATTCACAATACTACTATGAAAATGACTAGTAATGCACTACAAAACTGTTTAAATAAAATGATCAATATATATAACAGATTTAGACACACCCATTAAAATGAAATAAAAAGAAATCTTTAATAGCATAGCAACTTGTCAACTACATAGTTGTATATAACAAATAATTCCAAACATAAAATTAAACATTATTAGAATTTCATGTATGATATGTATGTATATGTTTGCATAATAGATATTGGAAGAATCAAAATTATTATGAGTGCATACTCTGGTAGATCTGTGATTTTTGTATAATTTACTTCATGTTTTCTTTCCATCTCAAATTTTTTTATAATTAACTTTTAACAGTTATAAAATCAGTATAGTATGATATAATTTCACCAATGGAAAAAAGTCACAATGAATCATTATTTTTTAATTTTTCTTTATCATACATTTTACCAGAATAGCTATGAAAACAAATAGGTTTATTGATTAGAATTTCATCTCTCATTGCTTAGTTTCTTAAACAGATAAAAATTTAACATCTAATGAAAAGAGAAGGAAATTAGAGAAATACATGGGAAATGAACCCTAAGTTAATATTGCAAAATAGGTGTTTTTTTTTTTTTTTTTTCCTGAATGATTGACTAATGCTTCCTGTTTTGGTTACGTTATTTTTTTTTTACCACAAACTAATTTTTTCCTTGGCATATTTTTTTCGTTAGCATTTTTGGCAATCTCTGTTTCATCAAATAGTAATTCTTTGGGGTAAATAACACAGTCCAATGTTTCTAAAAGCATCCCACAGACTATGTTCTACGACCCTTGCTTTCATGAGACTCCAGTAGTTACTTGACATAAATCTTTAAAAACATTCACTTGTGTAAATACTCAACTGTTGCTCAGATACTCCTTTTGGTCAAATTTTTTTTTTTTCATAATGTCTCTTAAAAGGCCATTTAAATGAAAAACAAATTTGCCTCAAAGAAGTGTAATTTTCAATGCAGTAAAATTAATAATATCTAATCCTGCCAGGCATGATGGCACACACCTATAATATCAGTACTTAGGAGGCTCAGACAGGAGGATTGCAGGTTCGAGACCAGCTTCAGCAATTTAGCGGAGTCTTCAGCAACCCAGCACAACTCTGTTTCAAAAATAAAAGATAAAATAGAGCTGGGGGTATATCTCAGAGATAGGATGCCCCAGAGTTCAATCCTCAGTACCAAAAAATAAATAAATAAATAAGTTTAAGCCCTTACTGTGTTGATGCCAGATACTGTATTAAAACACACACATATTACATATATATATATATATATATATATATATATATATATATCACATGTTATCTAGAATCCCATTGATTCTATATACAGCCTATATTACATATATCCCATTGATATTATATATATACATATATACATATATTCCATTGATTCTATATATATGTATGTATGTAGAACACATACATGCATATAGAATCCCATTGATTCTTCCAGCAATCTTGTAATGTGGGTGCTTTTATTTTCTTTTCCAGATGAAAATATTAGCAGAGAAGTTAAATCATTTGAAAATTAGAGATTTTAGCAGAAAGTGGACCCATGTGAACATTTGTGTAAATAGCAACGTCTTACAGCTTATTATAAGCAATGAAGCCTGTAGTAAACACATTTTGGTGATGTTTATGAATCATTGCTTCTAAACATGGTCATCATCCTTGAGCAAAATGCAACCAGGGCACATCTCTGAATTATGCATTACTTACTCTATGCTGGTTTCTTTTCTCCTAATTATCCCTCATGCAAATTAACTCCAGCATATCTAAAAGGACACTAAGTAAGGGATTTCCAGCTCTAGTATAAGACCTTAAAAACCCCACAGATTTCCATGGAACATGAAACTACCTACAATTAAAAGTAGTTCCATACAACAACTTTCCCAAATCCTCAAAACCAGGAGCATCATTATAAATCAACAGATAGCCTTGGAAAGGAAAAGTGCTTATTATATTCAGAAGGTTGGTCAACCAGTTGGGCAAATTGCAGTTATGTGTTGGTTTGATAAAATCAAGAAAATCTGAAACATTTTTATTTACTAGGATCTTCAAATGTAGTAATTTGGCAATTTGGGCATTTTGCAAGTGTTCCTTATGATTAGAATGTCACAGTCTGGTCACTTAAGTTCTATTAAATTACATACTTTTATTATATATCACTTTGATAAATAAGCAGGGTTTTTTTCTCAGAATAGTTAAATTTTTGTTTGTTTGTGTTTGTGATACTAAAGATTGAACAACCCAGGAACATTCTAACTCCAAGCTACATCCCCAGATGATTTTTTTTTAAACTGGATCTCATTAGGTTGCTGAAAATCTCACTAAGTTGCTGAGGCTGGTTTTGAACCTGCAATCTTCCTGTCTCAGCCTCCCAAGCACTGGGACCAAGACAGTTTACTTTTATTAATTCTCAAATAAAATTAGTTTTAAAAAGATAAAGTTTAGAAAGTTTATAAATGAAACACTTGAAAATTAATTATAACAATAATTTCCATAGAGTTTACTTTATTGAGAAAGTCAAAATAAGAAAGTACAAGACATCTAGACTTCAAAACATCTCTCTCTGTTTAAGCACTGAGAGTAAGAAAGAAGTAGCAGGTGGTTATTATGGTTTGGGTTTGTAATGTCCCCCCAAAAGCTCATGTTTTGAAAGCAAGCAATGATTTAAAAATATTTTTTTTGTATTCGCTCTTCACTTTGATACTTACAATCATATTTTCCAAGGCATGTTTGGCAAGCCAACAGTTTAGAAAGACTGGAACAAATAGATTCCTTAAGGGAGGCCAGAATATCTGAATATAAAACAACACCAAACTTTCATCTTCAAGCAAGAAATTACATTGAGCAGATTAAAAATGCACAACTGAATAAAAGTTATTAAAGACAATGTAATGATTTAAAATGTGACAAATACTTTAAACTCATTGTTAAAGAAATGCAACGAGCAGATGCGATCTCTCATTCATTGTCTCTAAGTCTTTCTTAGGGAAATTATTAGAGAATCAGAAAGAAAATAATAAGCTCTCATTAGATGTCAGCTATAACTATGCTAATTCTATTATTAAATCTTTTAGTGTGCTGTTTTGTAATAGACATTGGCTCTCTCTCTCTTCCCTGTGTCTTGAGATGGTAAGGAGCAACTAGAAGAGAAGGCTCTGTTACAATATTACCACTTACTGTCTTCAGATTCAACCCCTTTTAAGTGACATTGGAAAGCTATGTTCAATTGGAATATATTTCGTTAACTTGTCATTTAATATGGTTCCAGTTCCTCTTAGAGATATATCACTCAAATTAAAATAATTGCCAGGAATGTGCAACAGCTTCAGATAGTATCTACACATTTTCAAAATTTTCCAAATAATTTTTTCAAAGAGTGTCAGAAAATATAATCTCTACAGGCATTATTATATTGTGATTAAAACTCAATTTTGCAAATGGGAAAGCACTGGCTTACACATTTATAGGATTGCAGTTGAATAGGATCATTGTGGAACTGGTACTAGACAGCACTTTGATAAAAAGCAAATTGCTGGTTGTCTGGCCCTTGGCAACCTTACTGAAGAGAGAATTGGACTTAGTAAATCCTATAGTAAAATTGGAGATAAATATGTTCGCATTATGAGAAACTTTTATAAATACTTAATTCTAGTAAGTTTCTATTTATTAAATATTCTACAATATAAACAAGAAACAGAGTAATTTTGAATCTCTTTAGATAATATTGACATTTGTTGAGATGGCCCCTCCAGAGCATATATTCCTTTTTTTATTTTTGTTTATTTACATATATGTTTTGTGGTTCTGGGGATGGAACTCAGGGCCATTCTACCTCCAACTATACCCCTGGCCTTATTTTTTTATTCTTTATTTTGAAACAGGGTCTCACTAAGTTGCAGAGGGCCTCACTAAGTAGGTTGACAGCGAACCTGCAATCCTCCTGTCTCAGCCTGCCAAGTACTGGGATTACATGCGCATGCCACCATGCCTGACTCAGAACATAAATTTCTAAAAAGAAAAGTACCATTTTGCTATTGTACTAAATCTCATTAAATGTCATTTAAATACACAGCCTAGTTATCCAACTTTTTATATTTCAATACTGTGATTCTAACCAAACCTTAGCTACTCTATTATTTAAAAACATTTAGACTTAAATAATTGACTTAAATCTAATAAGAATTTTTTAAAGGTTTTAGTACTTACTGAGATAATGAAGGGAACTGCATTAATTATTTCCAAAATGAAGGGTATTCGTAAAATCTGTTCCCAAATGTTTCCCTTTCAGGAAAGAAAAAATAAAAATGAAAGTTAATTATATTGAAATCTATAAAAAAGAGGGGAAAACAGTCGTCAGAATTTTCCTAGGGATGTTTACGTTAACAGACTACTGAATCACTATGCAGAGATGTAGCAATACTTAGAGATGATTTTTAAGTGTAATTTTGTTCTTCCAAGTTGGCAGTAAGTTCAAAAAGTAACATAAATGTGCATGCTAACCCATGAATACTGTAAATAATATTTGAATCCTATAATATGTTGTAGAAGAAAAGTTACTAGCAAAACCGTATTAACAAAAACTATGGAGTCAAAACAGTGACTCCATATTTTTTTTTACCTACTACAATAATTATATTCTGATTTGATAATGCATATAAATGTTCATAAAACACACAATGCTTGTGAGAGTCATTGATTTTAATATTGTTTTAACTTTAATCAAACTTAAACAAAGTGCTTTTTCAATCATCTACATTCTAATCTGCCAACCCACATAGGACAATATTAATCATGACTGAATACATAATTTGCAGAGCCTCATACAAAGTGAATATATGGGAACTCTCATTAACAAACTTTTCACACTTTTAAGAGGGTGGCATCAGACTACCTAACCAGAGACTGAGCCCTTCTAGTGATGGAGCCCTGTGCAATTACACAGATAGCATGTCCGTGAAGCTGACCCTGATATATATAAATGGATAAATGAAACTCCAAAGTATTTTATACAACCTCTTCTCCTTCTTTAATATAATTGTTCTATTCTTTCTCTGTATTTATCATGATACTAGGGACTTAACCCAGGGTCACTCTACCATTGAACTATATCTATAGTCCTTTTTTATTTTTTATTTTGAGACAAGGTCCCACTAAGTTACCAAGGCTGGACTTGAATTTGTGATCCTCCTGCCTCAGTTCCCCCAAGTCACTGGGCCTGGCTAATTGTTTTATTTTTTGAATGAAAGGCCTCAGCAGAGCTACCAAAGTCCTCCCAGAGAAAGAACCCCCAGTTGTTTTTAACAGTTGCAAATGGAAAACCCTTGAAAAAATATACCTTCCTAAATGTAGTTATGTATAAATTATTAAACTTCTAACCAAAGGTCAATAGAAATTTTCTGGAGGAAAGGATTTCAAGAATTCTTACTTCTATACCCATTTTAAGTATCTTCATATATGCTTGCACTCCAATTTACAATCAGTAATTATCTTATGACTTCTAGTATCGTATCTCTAGTTCAGATCAATATTTTATCTCTAAGATCTCGACTCAGATCTACTGCCTAACTCAGTGCCTCACACTGATGCCTGAAAAGCACTTCACATGTACTATATCTATAAGCAAAAGTTCAGTTCAGCTTTATTCCCTAACTCGTCTCCTAGGAACACGAACCAAACATACTTGAGAAACCCTTCACATCTTCCTTTCACGTGCTACCTAGGTATAATGGCTGATTTATAAATAGATCTTGAGATTTCTCAGCTTTCCTTCTAGTTCAATGTCCACTCTGAGACCAGGCCAAGCCTCCTATTCACCTTGCTCTCCAGCTTCACTTTGCACATTTGACTCACACATCCCAGTCAGCTCTCAGATTCTTTGGAGTCCTATGAGACTGGCCTCGCCCTTCATCTCAGTCACTCTAGACAAGAGCAAATACCCACATGAGACCTTTTGATTCTCCATCACTTTTACACCACTTCTTTCAGTGTGCATTTATATGCCTAACACATTACAACATTCGATTTTAAACTGTACAAGATAAGAGGCAGCACCAAGATAGTTCAGAAATGGTGCACCCATTCCTGGTCCAGTGCTTGACGGGTTGAACTCCCTAAATAAAACCATTACTACATTGAATCAACTATGCCATTGCTAAGTCAGTGTGTGTGTGTGTGTGTGTGTGTGTGTGTGTGTGTGTGTGTTTGTGCACACAGGCACGTGCGCCTTGTGGGAAGTAAGTGAATTTCCCCTTGAGGACTAATTTCCATGGTCCAAATTGTACAGAGGAACAATGTGCTTATTGCTAAAAATAAATGCAGATATTTTCAGTTATAGTCATTAGTATAATTCTAAGATCTCAGGGTGTTGTCTGAATTAAGTGCTACATTCACAGATGATCTCTCTTAAAAATAGCTCATGAAAAATTAATATAGAAAGAATTCAGAAGTTTCACTGGGAGTCCCAGGAGGCCTATATTATAAGAATCTATAGGACAAAAGCATTTACCATGAAAAAAGAAAGCATACATACATAGAAAGCTACCATGATGTAGAGAACCATGAAATAAAACCCAAAGACAGGAATAGTGCCTTTCAAAATTATGTTAAATACTTACATATCTTATAATCTTATTTTTATGAGAGACGTTGAAAGCATTAGCTGCCTTCCAAATGGCAACTTCTAATGTTTTTATATCAGTTCTAAGTGTGTATACCATCTCCTTTGTTTTATTGGCAGAATTCATTAAACTATAAGTAAACCTAAATCCAACCAATTTAACATTTAGCACCAATATATTATTTCCTAATCAAAATACAGAAAATTATGTGATGTTCTAAAATATATTGGGCTTTTATTTTCATCGTCAGTGAGAGGTAATTTGGAATTATGGCCTGTGTAATTGTAAAAAGTATTTTGAAAAGTATGTGAGTTGTGGAGATTTAATTGTAAGTTCATATTGGACCAAAGCACAGTATTTGAATACTTTATCCTTAAATGTTAAGAATATATATTATATATATTTTTCTTCTTTCTTTTTTTTTTTTTGCAGTAATGGGTATTGAATTTAGGGGCATTCTACCTCCCAGCTACACCCCCAGCCCTATTTTTTATTCTTTATTTTTGAAACAGGGTCTCACTAAGTTGTGGAGTGCCTCACTAGGTAGCAGAGGCTGACAGCGAACCCGGATCCTCTGGTCTCAGCCTCCCAAATGCTGGGAATACAAGCGTGCGCCACCACGCCTGGCTTAAGAATATTTATATATAATATATTTAATGAAAAAGACAGGTAGCTTGTCTTCTTTGAATTATTATTTTTTAAATGTAGCAACTCTATGGTGCTAAATGTATACTCAGCAATATTTAGACCTTGCCATTTCTGGGGATGGTAAACAGTACAATCTGGGAATGTCTAGGAGTCTTAGACTAAATCCTTTGCTCTTTTCCAGAAATAAGCCATTCTGGTGTTAAATTTTCACAATCATTGCTTTTTGTAATGTGGCTATAGGAATAATATAATAAGACTTCTAAGTATGATAAGTTTTTGTTTGCAGAGGTTTAGAAACTTTGCTGGGATTTGTTTCTGTTTCCTTTTGATTTAATGAATATGTGTATATAAATAGAGTCCTATTTTAAAAGAAGTTGATAAAGAAGTAGAAGATATTAATGGTGACAGAAGAATAAGAACGTTAATGTTAGACCATTAATATGGTTGTTTTGCCAGACAACTATAAGTATGGAAAGATTATTTAAGCACAGTTCTGTGTCATAGAAAATAAAAATTAGTTGAGGCCATGGACCTTAATTCATTATTTGCAAACTTTCACATGTATTTTCAGCTTTTGCTAATTTCATTCTCAGTCTCCATGAGACTTTGAGCTGTTTTTTCTATAATTTTATTAGTGCATTGCAATTACATATCACAATGAAGTTCAATGTGACACACTACATACTTACATATACACAACTCTTGGTGTATTTCCTTCTGCATGCCACCCTGATCTCTCCCCTGCCTCCCTGTACATGTTAGTGAAATTGGTAGTAAACTGTTTTAATTATTAGGAATTTATTTATGTTGATTTTATGTTGTCTAATTAATGTGTGTGTGTGTGTGTGTGTGTGTGTGTGTTTGTGTGTTTGTGTTGGGGGATTGAACCCAGGGTATTCTATCTCCAAGCTACACCACAGCTCTTTTGATTTTTCATTCTAAAACATGGTCTCGCTAGGCTGCTGAGAGTCGTGCTACTTTGCTGATGCTGCCCTTGAACCTGGGATCCTCCTATCTCAGCCTACCAAGTACTGGGATTACAGGTGTGTGCCACCACACCTGGCTAGGATGTCTAATTCCAAGAATTACGAAATGCTTGCAAAATACTGCACTTATTTCAAGATATTAAATATATGAACTACCCGTGTATACATATATATGGGAACAAATATATGTTGATTTGCTATCAGTCTTGATTTTTCAGAACTTTCTCAATAACAATATGAAGAATGTATACAATTGCTCATCTCATGCAATATCTATTTCTGCATGTGTTTTTGTTATTTTGCTTAAAAATATAGTTTGAGAGAGAAACGCATTTGATATTTTGCTGTCAAATTTGCCTTATTTACAAGCTGTACATATTTGTCAAATAATTTATTCATTCCAAAAATTATCCAACACTGTCAAACAGTTCATGAATTTGATTAAATTTATGAGAGAAAAAGAAGGTAACAGTAACAAATTACTCCTTTTTATTCTTTCTGTTCCTTTGTAATTCAGTGGACTTTATCATATACCTATCCTCCAAGTACAAAGCTAATATTTGAGGGTCAGACTGGAAATATTATATATCATCTAGCCCTGCATGATAAGACTTATAATGTTCTTTTCTCATTTTATAAATGATAGAAAGCAATTAATTATAAATTTCATCATCATATAATTGCAATAGAAAAATTATTTTGAATCTCTGTGTGTTTTTTAAATGACTTTTCAAATTATGGCTAAGATTTCTTTTAGCAAAACACCAAAGTTACTTTTATATTTTTTTAATCAGAACTGGGAGACAATGCATTCATAAATGAAGATTAATATTTTGCCATTTTATATTTCTGCCAATACTTAGGCTAGTGAAAGATATATAATCAATTTATCCAATTAGCATGTATAATTTTTAATAAATCACTTTTTATACATTACATTGAACATTCATCATGTACTCACATGCTAAGGAACTTTAACCCATTAAGTCCACTGAGTTGCATCTCTAGCTCCTGATCTAGAACTTTCTGGGTAAATTAAGTGTGCCTGTATATTAAGTGTAAGTTCTTTCACTTTCATTCTCTATCTTCAAAATCTTCCTCCATGCATCACTTGCCATCTTTTAAACTCAGAAGAGAATCAAGACTTTCCAAAGCCAATCCTCAAATAATCAGGTTCTTATTTATTTCATAATTTTTATTTCATCCACTATATTTTCCTCTTCTTTGTGCCTTCTTTCTTTACACAACAAAGATGATTTTCTTGGTTAAAATGTCATCCCAGCCTCATTCCACTATTGGTAACTTCTGCCCCAGCCAATCAATATTCTCTATTTAACAATTTTTACTTTCAACTGTACTCCATTGAAATTAATCTCTTGTAAATGAACAGCCAATAATCTGAATTTTAACCTCAATGGCTTTTTCCCAAGTTTTTTACCTTGGCCCTACTCACATGCTTTTATATACTTATTTTCTTAGACATTTCTAATATCTTATCTCTTCTCATAAACATTTAATCAACCCCTCCATTTCTTAAAATTCTCGTTCTTTCCTTTCTACACCTTAGTATTAACCAACCTAACTTCATAGGAATTGGTATTATTTTCTTTAGATGGCAATAATGAGAATTTTTTTAAAAAAGGAACATGAGGCAAATAAAAAAAAAACAATAAATTGGTGAAAGACTGTAAAACCTCTTGCTATAAATTTAGGATTGAAAAATAATCTAAAGAATATTTTTCTGCCTTTCTCTTTCCCTCCCTCTCTCCCTCCCTTCCTTCCTTCCTTTTTCTTTTCTTTCCTTCCTTTTGGCAGTACTGAGGATTGAACCCATGGCCTCATGCATGCTAGGCAAGCACCCTACCACTGAACTACATGTCACCCCTGATTCGTACACTAGCACCTCATTCATCATCACCAAATCCAACTTCACAATTCTGTCTGGACCCTGTTATGGTTTTTCTTTCATATAATTCTCTCCCAATTTTCCTACAATATCTCCAGCCATTCAGACACAGAAAACCTTTCAAAATAGCATTTTAGCTTCCTTCTCCTCACCTATCTCAGTCAATGAGTGAATGATTTCTTTAGCTTTCACCTTCCTAACCTTTCCTCACATCAAGGAATTCATTTCCCCTTGGCAAAAACACACTGTGGGTTTTCCTTTTGTACTGCGACACGTCTTTGACCCGTGTTGCACAGAGTTTCCTGGACTCATTTCCCTAAAACTGATTTTCCATTATATAATTCTCACGTTCATCATGCCCCCATTAACTTCCCATTATATGTTGCTATCCAAGGCCCCCATAGTCTAGTCAAACTTAAATATTTAACTATTCCTCCAATTCATATTCACATTCCTTCCTGTATGCCTTTAATTCTTTCAACTCCGATTTCCCCATCTTTCATCTTATCTTATTGAAATCACTATGATTCAAGGGCTCTGCTTGTCTGTCAAATATTTCCTGCCATATGGTCTCTATAAACCCCCACAGTTTTTTATTTATACCTTATAGAAGGTTCCTCTCAAATTCTGCCTTGTACTATAATTATCTGTAAACTTTTTAATCTACCCACCCCCATTTTAGATTGCAAACTCACTGAGAAAAGAGAGATGCAAAAGTGTGCAGCTCTTCATCAAATAAGAGTTTGATAATATTTGTTTGTGTTTGTCCAATGAAACTTCAGCAGTAATTAAGTTAATTTATTATAATAATTCCTAAAAGACATGTTTTTGGTCTCTCAATACTTTTGTACAGGTTAAAAAAAAGGTTGAGAACAATTAAAACAGACAATTCAATTTACTTGGCTCACTATAAGAATGCATATAGCGGATAAGTAAACCCACAGGAGTTAGTGAAGTACTTTTTTGTCACCAAGGAAAACCATGCTATATTAGGATAGCTTTTTATCACATACTGGAGGGGCTCAAAGTAATTAAAGTGGTTTAAGAAGAAGCTGCCTTATTCCCAAGTATGAATAATAAAGAGAGGAATACTTGGTAAGTTCTAGCAGTGTGCTCTACAGCTGTAAACTACTAATTAAGATAACTTACCTTATAACTGAGATAGCCAAGTAGTATTGTTTCAAATAGACTTATCAATGCCACTGAAACCTAAAATATAAATTGCAACTTAATGAGAAAATACAATCAAATTAAAATCTGTTCATAACTATACTACTAACTATATAAATATATAGCCATGTACACATATATATATGTGGTCATATGGATATATTTTATGACATATACATATATGATATAGATGGTATTAAATGATACTTTGACACTTAAATGTTTATAAGCAGGTGGCAGACTGTAGAGCATAGTTTGCCACCTCTATACTATAGCTTAATTTCTATTATCTTTAAAAAATAATTTTTATTTATTACACCAAATTTAAAATGGGGTTAGAATTGCCAGGCTGAATGGAGTTTACATGATAGCTGAGGAGCAGTTTGTTTGCTGTGTGTTCCTAGTATATACTGAAAGCCACACACAATCGCCCCACCACAGGTAAGTGTCCTTTCCCAGAAACACCACTACTCAAATCAACATTTCTCTTCTGAAAATACAAAAGAAAAAAAAAAAAGTTTGGATTATATAGCATCTACCTCAAATGAAATGAAATGGCAACATCCTTAAAAATTAAAGCAAAATAGACCATAAGGGCACTTCAAAGTACATCAGATTTTATTTGAATAAACTTAACAAATTCTCCTTTTACAGCTTGGCAAGACATGTTTCTTTCCCTATATTCTCTATTGTTTCATTTCTATTATTTAGCAATGAAAAAATATTGCAACAGGAAAACAGGTAGAAAATACAGAACTTATTATTTTCAAATACTCTAATTACTATAAAATAAAAAAGAATACATGATGAAATATAAACATATATCAACATATTTTGTTATATATTTAAAGGTTTAAGACAATCTGAATAAGAAAAGGCAAATACCCTGGAGTTTTCAGTTGTGTGTCCTACTAGAATGAAAACTTTAAGTGAATATTAAAATATTAGAACAATAAAATTAAACAAATGCACAGCATTGCAAATAAAATATGTTCAGAAAAGCATCCAGTAGGCAGATATTATTATTATAAGAAATTCAAGCATCTCTGATTTCCTCCAAAAGTCCTCTGAGTTATAATCATCCATCCTGTTTTCTAGAGGTGCTGATGGTCTCTAGAAGATTTTTAGATAACATTACTCAGAATACTACTTGAAAATGAGTGTATTTTAAAATATTATTCTGAAATAACAAAATATTCTTCAAGAAAATGTGTGATTATTAATAAAAAATTAATTTTATTTTAATTACTTATTTGTTTATTTGTGGTACTGGGGATTCAACCCAGGGGTATTCTACCTCTGAGCTACACCCAGCCCTATTTTTTATTTTTTATCTTGAAACAGAGTCTCACTAAATTGAGGAAGGCCTCGCCAAATTGTACAGGCTGGCCACGAATCTAGGATTCTCCAGTCTCAGTCTCCCAAGTACTGGGATTACTGATATGTGGCACTGTGCCTAGTTTTAATTAATTTTAAAAGAGTACTTGGTTGAAAAATAATATAGGAGAGAAATCTAAACTCAGATAATTAATATCTATATTTTAAATGAGCACTTAAATGTTTCAAAATGGTTAAATATTAATGTGACATTGCAATAAAAATCAGTATGTAATACTGAAAAAATAACGACTTCAAGAAAACATTAAACATCTAGACATAATGAAAACTTGATTTCATAGTTATGATCACAATGCATGCTTAAAACAATGCATTATCACATATAAAATGTACAGGCCTCACAATCATCATGACATTAAAAGGCAAACCAAATATATGACCTAAAAGTACTCTAAAGCTTTTTCCTAAGCAGTGAGTCTTAAAGTCTCAATTTCCCCCAGACTCATTTTTCTTCCAACCTCCAATTCTGTTTCATGGTAGTGAATCTATTCTTCCAATTAATTTTTACTTATAAAAAATAACATAAAATACAAAGAATCTGTAGGAGGTAAACCGAAGTGGATAAGATAAGGACCTCATGAAAAGTTTGCAGTTATAAAATTGCATGGAAAACAACAACAAAGATGTGGTATAGAGGACTCTAGGGAACTCCTCAACAATATAGTTCAGACATGCTGTTCTTTTTCTTGCTCTTTTTTTTAAGGACTCCTTTTATGCCAGAGTATATTTTTGCTTTATTTACACAACTATCTGCTTAGGAACTAAAGTATTACAACTGGTGATATGAGTCGTTCATTTATTTTATAATGAGTGATTGAGATTAATCCATGTTGCAAAGAGGATATAAGGCAAAAAGTAAACCATGTTATGAGGGTTTTTTTGCTAATTTTAAAGGAATAACATAGAAGGAATGGTAACCTACCCTAGGAAGACATGAAGTCTTAAAACATTGTTTTAGTTTGATTTTTTCCACGCTCTCAAACACTCTCTGAAGTCTAATCCTGACTGACTACCAGGAAATTCTCACAAGGAAGAATTCAGGGCTCAGAAAGCATCAAGAATAGTCTAAGGTGTACACCCAGATTAAGCAGAAAAACAAACTTGCTTTGAATATCAACAATGTTTTATCCAATAATATTTCTCTGTTAAATATGAATAAATCCAGAAACAAAGGGATAAAACAAAATTGTACACAACCTGTAAGCCCCATAAAGGTAGACTTCTGTTCACCCAAAAGATATGAGTCCTATGAAAAGAATGATAAAGATATTAGTTTTTGTAAACATGTGAAAAAAAAACATTCACTTTTAAAACTCAATTAAAGTTTGAAATATTAAAATAATGCTAGCAGAAGGACAACACAATATACAGATTAAGATGAGAAAAAATTCATTGCTTCAGCTTTCTTTTTATTCACCTTCATTTTTATTCTAGCAAAAAAAATCAATTTTATTTCATTTTTGGTCACAATAATAAACAAAAATAAAATGGTTAAAGAATAATATGACAGGAAAAGCCATTTGAGGATTTTCTATAAATTCTAAAAGTTTGTTACTTTTTACGAACATTAATATTTCGGCAATACAAATCCAACAATACAAATAGTCAAAATAAAATCAGTAACACAAAGTACGGGCATAGTGCTATTTCATAGTTGGATTCCTTTTGTTCTTTTTTTCTGTTTCTGTGTGTGGTAGTAGGAATTCAACCCATGGGCATTCTGAGATATACCCCTAGGCCTTTCTATTTTTCTTTTTTAGATAAGGTCTCCATAAGTTGCCAAGGCTAACCTCAAATTTGTGATCCTCCTACCTAAGTCTCCCTAGCACTGGAATTACAGGCATGTGCCACTATGCTCCACTCATTTGGATTTCTAAAAAGTATTTAACATATCACTCACACACACACATACACACACACACACACACACACACACACACACACACACAGTGCAACTGGGGTTAACATCAAGCATTAGGAGAGACAACAAGTAATTGTCTTTATATTTTTTAAAAAATATTAGTTCTGACCTGGGCATGGTGGTGCATACCTGTAATCCTAGTACTTGGGAGTCTAAGACAGGAGGATTGCAGGTTCTAGGAGAGCCTTAGCAAATTAGTAAGACTCTCAGCAACCTAGAGAGATGCTGTTTAAAAGCAAAAACTAAAAACGGTTTTTAAGGTATGCATATGCTGCAAAGAATAACAGAATATTTTTAATACCCCATTAATTATACTTTTAGTTTATTCAAATGGGAGTCATTTACAGCAATATACTCCACTCAAGAAATGAAAATTTTTACTTTTTTGCCCCCCAAAATGTAAATAACCTCCCCAACAAAAAAACACACTCACATTATAGATAGAAAATGTGACAGAAGTTCTCTAAAGTATTAAGTGTATTTTCAATGGAAATAAACCCCACTTTCTCATCCTGCACAAGAGTCAATTCAAGATGGATCAAAGACCTGGAAGTCAGGCCAGAGACTTTGCAGCTGCTTGAAGAGGGCACAGGGTCAACACTTCAACACATAGGCACAGGTAAAAACTTTCTCAACAAGACCCCAAAGGCACAAGCAACTCAAAGGAAGATCAACACATGGGATTGCATTAAACTGAAGAGCTTCTGTGCAGCAAAGGAAACTATCAAGAACCTCAACAGAGAGCCCACAGAGTGGGAGAAAAATTTTGCCAGCTCGTCTTCTGATAGAGGACTAATATCTAGAATATACAGAGAACTCAAGAAACTCACAGCTAAGAAAACAAAGAATCCAATCAAAAAATGGGCAAAGGATCTAAATAGACACTTCACAAAAGAAGAAATACAAATGGCCAATAAATGTATGAAAAAATGTTCAACATCATTAACAATCAGAGAGATGCAAATCAAAACTACCTTGAAATTTCACCTAACCCCAATTAAAATGGCAATCATCAAAAACACAAAAAACAACAAATGCTGAAAAGGGTGTGGAGAAGTGGGAACCCTAATCCATTGTTGGTGGGATTGCAGATTAGTGCAACCACTTTGGAAAACAGTATGGAGGATCCTCAGATGAATGGGAATGAACCTACCATATAATCCAGCAATACCACTTCTGTGTATCTACCCAAAAGGATGGAAACCAAACTCTCAGACTGATGCATGTGTATCTATGTCTATACCTGCACAATTCACAGTTGTCAAACTATGGAACCAGCCAAGATGTCCATCAACAGATGAATGGATTACAAAACTATGGGGTATGTACACAATAGAATTTTACTCAGCCATAAAGAACAAAATCATTTGCAGGGAAATGGATGGAACTGGAAAACATTATGTTAAGTGAGATTACTCAGTCACAAAAGGTAAAAAATCATATGTTCTCCCTAATATGTGGAAGCTAGGGAAAAAGTAGGACATAAACTTTAGATGAGCAAAGAAGGTGACTTAACTGAAGGTGGTGGGGGGGAGGGAAACACCCTAATGCACATGATGTACCTTCACAAACATATCAGTCAATCACTAAATTGAACTTGAGAAGGAGGGAGAGCGAGGGAGTAGGGTGAGAATTGGGAAAGAGTTAAATGAGAGATGCGTGCATGTATGCCTATACCAGCTTGTACCTAACAAAGATGTATGATTACAGTTCACCAATAAAAAGTAAATAAATGAAAAATATTAAGTGCATTTTCAAATACGCACGTCATTTTATTTTTGTAATATGGTAAACCACAGAATACAATAAACTCGTCAAAATTGCTTAAAAATGGCAAAACTTTAAAACACTATTCAAAGTATTTTAGACTAAAGTACTCTGGGGTTTCAGAAGGTCACTTCTACCTGGCTGACATCTTCAGTTGCTCCAAACCCAGCCTGTAACCTTTCTCCCCTAACTGGTCCTCCTTCACTCTTTCATGCTTCAGTACATGGCACCAAGCCCATTGGATCTGCTTACCCAAAACCTGTGGGCAGCATCTTAGAAACTTTCCTCTCCTGTACCTGCAAATATTTAATCTATTAGTCATCAAACCTTTTCTATTATTCCCACCAAGTATCTATAGGATTCATTTACTTCTTATCTTCCTCAACCACAATGGCCTTCATCTTCATCTAAGCTATCTTCTTTTATTTATTTATTTATTTATTTATTTATTTATTTATTTATTTATTTATTTATTTATTTTGTGTGTGTGTGTGTGTGTGTGTGTGTGTGTGTGTGTGTGTGTGTGTGTTACTAAAATTGAACCTAAGGGCATTCTACCTCAGGCTACACCTCCAGCCCTTTTTTATTTTGAAACGAGGTCTCGCTTGGTTGCTAAGTCTTACTACATTGCTGAGGCTGTCTTCAAACCTGTAATCTCCTGTCTCAGCCTCACAAGTAACTTTTTTTCTAATTCAACTTTTTCAAAAACCTACTAATGAGAACCCTGCACCTGTATTTGCTTTCTACGGGTTTTTTTTTTTTTTTTTCTGATTTATGCTTTGTTTGTTTGTTTTCAATGTGCATTCATACCACACTGATGAATACTGGCTTTTATTTTTCTTAGAACAAAAACCAAAACCCTTGACATGGCATTCTTAGGCTTATTCAAGTGTGACAAACTCTTTTTACACACACTTCCCTCATCCGGGAGCTCTCAGTTGAATCCTCAGTTACTCAGGGAAAATTCTCTCAAGATTCTCCTTAATCAACGCTGCCAACTAATCTCTAAGGCCAAGTCACCTCCCACATCTCTCCTGCTGCTCATCTCCATTGGAACTTTATATTTATTTGAAAACTTATTTCTTTAATGACTGTCTCCTCCAAAATTGCAAGCTTCATAACATCAAATAATATGCCTGCTTTATTCACTGTTATAAACCCTATGTCTTGTTGAGTACACACATCTAGTGCACCAGGCAGCCAATATAAATGATAGATGTGCCAGGGAAAACTAAAACATAGCTGATGAGTTCACTGTCTTTTCTATAACACTTTTGTATTCTCAGTAATATTTGAGGAATCAGACAGAAAATACGTATGTCAGAGGGAAGGAGGATATATGCTCAGTTTTTGTAGATAGAAAAATTGTGTACTACAAAAACATAGTTAAGTAGACAACAATTTCCATGAAATAAATAAAACTATTGCTTAAACCTAAGCTTGTAAGCACTTTCGGAGATTAACTGGTAATGAACATGCATTTACTAAGATCTAGTTATATCTAACCAAAGACATTTTCTTTGGTCTGGGATGTTATTTTGGTAGGCTATGCAAATATCATAGAGAATTTAAATTTAAATAAGACTTTTAAGAAATATCATGATTTTTTGGGACAAGACTATGTCATGTGAAATAAGTTTTATAATCTCTAAAAATTTCTTAAAGTCTTTGATACATAAATTTCAATGTGAAATGAGATCTACAATGGAAGGACAGCTTTTTTCCTCAGTTTCTTTTATATAAAATTGATAAACACATAGAAGGAAATCTGTAAATTTTGGTAAAAAGCTAGTGCTCAAGCTGTCTTTCATAAAATGGACAGATCATGAACAAAGAACGTATAATCGGATGTACAAATTCCCAATCTCCCAAACAAGGGAGAGGTGAAACCGAAAGGGACAGCCATAATGTAATTCTAAATGAAGATCCAGTCACTGGCAAAAAGATATGAGGAAGAAAGAAAACATGTCCAGGTAGTATCTACTGCAATGTATAGCAGGAAGATATTTAGAATCTATCTGAGTATTGGGCAAGGGAAATAAAGTAGCACCATCATCACCATCAATTGCTGTAAGAATCCCCAAAGAGAAAAGCAATGAATAAATATAGCTGATCACCCCCGCATGTCCATGTTCTGTGTATATGTGCACATAGAATTTGTAAATGATTAGTCTTTACATTATTACACATACTTATTTCTAGATTTTATTATCTGAGGTAATTTTTACTTCCTTTTCTTTGCCATCTGTATTCATACTGCAGTAAGCATGAACCAGTTATTAAATCATAAGATGAAGCCAGTGTTATGTTTAAAAAAAATTGAAATAAACTAGCAAAAGCGATACTATTATTTAGTTGCTATGAATCAGACTAGTTCTATAGATGAAAATCATGCATGAAACATTATTATGAAAATTGGAAGAACCATATTAAACAATGGAGGGAGAGCAATGTGAAAGTGACATGGAGCTAAAGCCACTTCTCATAGGAGACTGACCTATAGCCTCTCCCAAAGCTAAGCAAATAAATGCTAAACGTGTCAGATCAGCTTTGGCAATTGAGGTGGTGCGGAGCGGTCAGGAGGTGAATATGTTTAGCAGAAGATCAAAGCATTTGGTAAACATATAAAAGTCAAATGTGGAGCATAATTTACACAAAAAAATCTATTGCTCACAAACTCAAAATGATATACTCTTATTTTTCATAGCTCTAAAAAAAAAGAAGAAAAGAAAAGAAAGAAAAAAACAATATTAGTCTACGTAGGATTAAAAAAACTATAATATCCTAATTAGGAAAATCCATAACCTATAATGGGAGCTGAGTACTAGGTGTAGTACTAGGCTTACATTTCAAGAGGACATAAAAGTTAGTATGTATGCAAAAACAAAATGACCAGGGTAGTAAAACATACCACTCTTGTCAATATACTAGGGAGACTTTTCAGTACCTTAATCCTTTCAAAACCCTGGAAATACTTAACCCCAGGTTAGACAAGCAACTTATTGTGGAGAGCATTGAATACTGACTCCTGGAGAGAACGGACACCAAGAACCTTTCCATCAGACACATTAACTGTGGCAGAGCTGGCTTTCATTCATGGTCAACATTCACTCCCCTCTTCTGTGGCATAGAGCCAGGTTCAAAAAGCCACTCTTCACCTGGACTACATTCCTTAGTCTTGTGTCAAAGAATGATGAGCTGACTGATTCTCAGGGGATGAGATTGCAATATGAAATTCAAGTAAAAGTAATGTTTGTCATTTGTTTGCCAAGTATTTTAAAAGTGCACCTGTCTTCTCCAGGATATCCTCTTTCTGAAAATTGGATGCAAAGAAAGCAGGTTTTAGGATTACGTATAGTGAAAAAATGCAAGTGGTTTGTCTTTTGCAAATATATAATATTTACCTTTTGTGTGTGTGTGTGTGTGTGTGTGTGTGTGTGTGTGTGTAAATCATTCTATGGAAGAAACATCCAACTGACCAGAAACACCAAAGGTAGACTCTGTTAAACAAAATAAATAAATAAATAAACTTCTGAGTTTGTATGTTGTGCACTTAGTAGTATTTGGAGCTATACAGTAACCAATATATAAGAAAAAGAAGCTAGGCAAGTTGGCTCACATCTCTAATCCCAGTACTTGGGAGGCTGAGACAGGAGGATTGCAAGAAGGTAGTCAAACACTTTAAAAAAAAAATTAAAAAGGGCTAGGGGTGTAGCTTGGAGGTAGAGTGCCTCTGGGTTCAATTCCCAGTACCATAGGAGGTACTGGGAAGGAGAAGGAGAAGGAAGAAGAAGAGGAGAAGGAGGAGGAAGAAGAAGAGGAGAAGGAGGAGGAAGAAAAAGAGGAGGAAGAGGAAGAAGAGGAGGAAGAACATTATATTTATCTCATAGGTCATTAAATATTTAAAAGAAATTGTCAGCCGGGTATGGTGGGACACGCTTATAATCCTAGCATTTGGGAGGCTGAGACCCAGAGGATCCGGGTTTGCAGCCAGCTTCAGCTACCTAGTGAGGCACTCCGCAACTTAGTGAGACCCTGTTTCAAAATTAAGAATAAAAAATAGGGCTGGGGGTATAGCTCGGAGGTAGAATGCCCCTGAGTACAATCTCCAGTACCGCAGATAAATAAATAAATAAATAAATAAATAAATAAATAAATAAATAAATAAATAAATAAATAAATGAATGAATAAATGAATAAATGAATAAATAAATAGAAATTGTCAGCCAGGCGTGGTGACACACACTTGTAATACCAGTACTTGGGAGACTGATACAGGAGGATTGCAGGTTCATAGCCAGCCTTAACTTCTTAGTGAGGTCCTCTGCAACTTAGTGAGACCCTATTTCAAAATAAAGAATAAAAAGTAGGGCTGGGGCATAGCTCAGAGGTAGAATGCCCCTGGGTTCCATCCCCAGTATCACAAAAAAATAAAAATAAGAAATTGTAAAAATTCTATTTCTTCTTCTACTATTTATTATCCTAAAGCAGGGGCAATCTTTAAAATACATATGTAATCTAAACACACCAGTTGCTACATTAGACACTGATTTAAAATGCAAGTCCAAATACTATAAAATAAAAGATTATGCATGTGCTTCCTACCTTTGTCTCTATGACTTGATGCTAAAACCAAATAATCACCTCACCAATTTTAAAAGAAGAAATGGAGCTGGGCATGGTGGTGCACGCTTGTAATCCCAGTACTTGGGAGGCTAAAATAGAAGGATTGCAGGTTCGAGGGCAGCATTAGCAACTTAGCAAGACCCTCTTAGTGGGACCCTGTTTCATAATAAAAATTCAAATAGGGCTGGGGCATGTAGCTCTGAGATAGAATGCCCTTGGGTTCAATCTCCACACACCACGCACAGCAGAAATGGAAGCATGACTTTTGACACATAGTGAAGACCGACAAGCATCGGCAGACTGTAAGTCAACACTGATGCCCTGCTTTTCAGTGGACTTCATAGACTGCATGCTACGGGTGTTTTCCTTGGCTAATACCTTTAATCCCTGTACTACACACCATACATCAGAGTCAGCCATGCACGTAATGTCAGACATTAACAGTAAAACTCTTTTCCTATCCTTCCCTGTATGCATATTGAAACATTTTTATCAGTTTTGATTCCTGGGTAGAACTTAAAACACAGCAAAGCAGCACAAAATATCTGCAGCTTTATCGTGTCTGAAGCTCTAATGACATAAATCTCTTTGCTGAATTAGCCTCATTATTTTAAAATAGAGCCTGTGCCCATAAAGGCCACTTCTGTTTTTCATTAACAGAGACCGCATTGACATTGGGAACTAAACAGAACATTGCATTCAAAATGGAGCCATAAGTTAGTCTGTTATGATTTTAATTACAGTAATCAGATTTTTCAAATGTATATCCTCTATAATTATGGCTGAATATTCTGAGCCATCTTACGTAGAAGTTAATTGTAGAAAACTTTGTTCCTCTTAATGTTTTCAAATAATATAATTTTACTCTGCTATCACTCTCTAGTGCCCCTTTTTTTTCCCTCAGAAGGATTGTTCATGCATCATTTATGATTTTCACTTCTCTCTAGTATACATTTTACTTATAAATCATCAAGTTTTAAAAAATAATTTCTGGTGTTTTTAACAGAAAGACTGTGATGTGCACTATTTTAGTAACACAGACAGAAAAATGTAACAGGTACTGATATCTTTAGGCAGTTATCCCCAAACATCTTCATTGTGCAAAAAATATCAATAATATTAGTTGGCATAATTCCATTATACAGCAACATGTTCTGACCCACTAAATCCATTAGCTAAGAATGAGAGCTACGGAGGCCAATACACTAAGCCCTCCCTCTGTGAACATATAGAGGACAGAGAAACAAATGCTAACAATTAAGGGCCATGAACTAGGGGACATGAGAGATGTAGGAGATGTTCAGATGGTACACAAAAGACACTCTTCACCCAGAATAGAACTGGGCTACTGGGGGTGATGCCTGCTAAGAGTTTCAGACTAATATTAGCCAAAAAAAAAAAAAAAAATGTTGAATTGTTGTCCTAAAGGTATAGGAGTCCTCAAGCAAGCCAAAAAAAAAATAAATAAAAAAGTGAATTGTGAGGGGCAGGAATAGTAAGCATATCTCCAAGAAGCCCAGAGATAAGAGAAGGCACAGTATGTATATGCGACAGAACATTAGACCCACATGGCTGGAGGAGAAGGCTGGTGGAATAAGCTAAGCCAAAGGGAGACTAGAAAGGAACTTCATTTATCCATTCATTCGCCCATTCGATTAACAAATACAGCTGCCATTTCGTGCCAGGCTCTGGAGGGTCAGGTGATATTCCATGCCATCAAGACACATCCATTCTAATACTCATGGAACTCACAGGAAACAAAGTAAAATATGTATGCTATCTAAAAGAGACAAATGCACTGGAGGTAACAATGAAAAAAGAAAAACTACTCAAGGTCTTGTGAGGTTCCAGTTTTAAACAGAAGGCTTAATATAATTTTGAGTAGAGATCCAAGGAAGTTGAGGAAGTGTGCCTTATGTTTTCTGATGTGTGAGAATGCCAGACAGAGGGAAAAGCCCGTTTGAAGCCCTCGAGTTGGCAGAGCACCTGGTATGACTCAGGAAGAGAGGAGGCCAACGGGGCTGGAGAAGAATGGAAGAGGGACAAGTAGTAGGAGGTGAAGTCTCAAGGAAAGCAGGTTCTTAGAGCCAGGGGAAGCGTTTGGCATTCAAAGCAGAGCTGAATCAAGATTGGACTTATCTTTTATAGGCACAGGGAGTTGCATATTAAAAATAAACCAAAAGTGACCAAGGGAAGAATTAGCAGGACTAAATAGGAAGGTATTTTAATCATCCAGGTGAGAGATGGGAGCTGGGACCTGGATGGTGGCACACACAAGTGAGTGCACGCTGGTTATATCTTGAAGGTAGAAACGATAAACTCTTCTGAAGGGTTTGCATATGTTACAGACAGAAAGAGGAGGTAAGAATAACTCCAGTGCATTGGGCCCAAGCAATGGTTAGAGTGTCGTGGTTACCAGCTGAATTGGGGTGTGAGTAGGCAGGGTTTGGTGGAAGGATGGAGCTGCCATTGATTGAGATGTGAAAGAGTAGCTAGAAAGCTGATTGGAGCAGGGGAAGTTTGAAATGCCTTCTAAACATCCTTGTAGAGAAGCTGAACGTGCCAGTGGCATTTGGAGGAGCAGAGAGGCAAGTGTTCCCTGAGGCCGCTGAGTTGAACAGGGATTGAAGACATGGTGAGATTAGTCCGGAAGGTCTCAAAGCTGAGTCGTAAATATGAGAAAACCTCCCCTTCCAAATCTTTAAGATGAGAAAAATAAAATTAAGTGTATATTGAAGCGAATAATATTCTCATAGCAACTAGTCTAATGCCAGAAAATACTAGTAACTCCAAAATAATCTTTTCGCAGACTGAAAATTCCTAAGGGGCACTGAATGTTCTATGTTTGCACTTATAGTAGTGTGACAGTTGCATGATGAATAGGTAATAAGATATAAGGTGAAATATCCATAACTACATTATATTTAACATCCTTAAAAATATTTTATAAAGAATTATTACACAGACTGTTGCATAATAAAGCTTTGCTTACTAATTTTTTATCTTATCTCCAATCATTTGAATAAATATAAAATAATTTTCATTATCTAAGAAAGCTGAATAGAACCTGACTCATTTAAATGCATATTATGAACCCACTTTTCCATTTTACTTTTTTTTTCTTTTTTCTTTTCAGTACAGGGAATTGAATCCAGAAGCATTCTACTTCTGAACTACCTTTATTTATTTATTTATTTATTTATTTATTTATTTATTTATTTTTAAACAGGGTCTCTCGCTAGGTTGTTCTCACTAGGTTGCTAGAGTCTCATTGTCTCACAAAATTGCTGAGGCTGGTCTCTAATTTGTGATCCCATCTCAGACTCCCAAGTACTGAGGTTACAGGCATGCACCACTATGCCCAGTTTGCTTTAAACTTTTTATTTTATTCTTTTAAGGGCAAGTTTCCACCTTAAAAAAAAAAAAACTTGCACAGAAACTGGTTATCAAATTTATGTTTTCTGCTTTTAAAATCATTGTAAATTTAGTAGATTTCTTGGACAGGAATCCAAGAAAGTGATGAGAAAAAAAATATATATGTATGTCATTACACACCCAGTTCCCTTCCTTATGCCTTCTAACAAAAGACAGAGCCTAAAAGGGAAGTCCATAAATGAATAAAATAGAATTTAGTTAAAGGAACAGAATTATAGACGAGAAATAAGTTTAAACAAATCAATAAATCAATGTCATTTAGCTCAAAGAATTGTACACGCTAAAACCTAAACTGGAGATTTGCGTTCTGCATTCCAATATCTGCTAGAGTGTTTCCATGCAAGGGTGACAGATGCAGGGTAACTGAAAATATCTATACAGCTAGCGTGCAATGAATAAACCTTTTGGGCGTATATGCAAATCAAGAACAAAAAAGCATTTTTTTAAAGATACTGACCCATTTTAATCAATTGTTTGAAGTACTTTGACTATGACAACATTTTCATAGATCAGAGTCCAGTATTTTTATTAGAGAAATAGATAATGTAAGAAATGATTTTTACAAAAAAAAACCTATAAAGATTATATTCACATAGTATCTGAAAACCAGATCAATTGTAACAAACACCTAAAGTCCTTGAAAACAAATTAATTCTATATAACATCCTTCCAAATGTCATACAGTTCAAAGGAATTAAAAGAAAATTATTGAAGGTCAGACAGAAATACCTTACCATTCATTTCCTTGCAAAGGGCTTTCTAGTAGTACTCGGATTATGTATAATAAGCAGCTTAATAATTTGAGAGAAAAATTGAACAGGCGTATTCTTAGACCTTTAAACAAACAACAAAAAAATTTTGATTTTCATTTGAACTTATTCACAGAAGAATAAATAGGGTTGTCAAGAAATATCGACTTTAAGCACAGCACTTAGATCGTATTTAGCAACTACAATACTATAATTATCTAAATTCACTCAAGTTCTTGGTAACTGAATTTTAATTACTTGAGTATTGAAACAAAAAGTGAGCTTGACAGAATGCATAGACTGCAAGTGACAGTGAACGTGATATACAGAGAGGAAATCTAGGTTTGAATAATCAGAAGCAACGAAATCATGTCCAATCAAGGTCGACAGAATTATGCTTATAAGCTTAAGCATTCTAGATAGCCATGAATTTGGGGATAAAGCTTTACTAGCTAGAAAATCTGGTGACTTACATATTCACAGGATAAACAAATCTTACACCTTCAGAGCACCATATAGATTTGATTACAGAGAGATTATAATTATACTTGTAGAATTATGTGATGTTTTAATATTCATTATGCAATTATATTATTATGCGTATTAATTATATAATTACACATTATCTAGAGATAAATCATAAGAGCTTATACTGAGAAACACATACACATATACATTCTCTGTCTTTCTTATTCTTTGTCTCGTACACACATAGACACATTTTGAGTCGAACCTTATTTTTGACTAATTAATGCCGATGAAATATTAATTTTTTAAACAATTTCTGTTGGTGCATTGTAATCATACATCATAATGAAATTTGGAGTAATAGAGACATACATGCACACAGCACTTGGTGAGCGTCCCACACTCTGGATCCCACCCCCTCACTCCCTCCCCTTCCCCATCACAGTATTGAAATGGGCATTGGTATTTTTGTATATGTACCTGGAGTCAGTTGAAGTGTTTCCTTCAAGTCTCCCTTTCCATGCCCCCCCTATTCTAGAACCCCTTCATTACTCCATTCAGGTTTTTCTACTTTTAAAATTTGCTTTGAGAATTAAGACTGCCATGTACAAACATCTTAAATGGTGTAGGTCAGTTGTGCAGCCTGTAATAATGAGTGAGGAAGAAGAGAAATTAAGACTAAGCAAAATATAGTTAATGTCTGATCAACTGGAGCATTACCGTGCCTGCAGTGATCCAGTGGTATTCAACTGATGCATTTTGAATAAAAATTGGGAAAAAAATTTCCTGTAATTATTACTTAATAATATATAGAAATGAAATATCATTTTTTTATTCTTCTATAAGTACACTTGTAACATTTCTTAGTCATAACAAGTTAAATGCCTAATTGTGTAATTTTCTCTAGACTTTTCTATTAAAATGTAAAGCATTTTAATAGAAATGTTTTATGGGCTGGCTCGCACACGTGTGTGTGTGTGTGTGTGTGTGTGTGTGTGTGTATTAGTTACTATGAATGAATCCAAGAACATTCTATCTCTATACTACCAGCTCAATTTTATTTTTTGTTTTGAAACAGGGCCTTACTAGGTTGCTAAGAGTCTTGCTACATTGCCCAACATGATCCTAAAGGCATGAGAAATTTAAAGGAGGATCCATATGTGGGATTGCATTAAACTGAAGAGTGTCCATGCAACAAAGAAAACTATCAAGAACCTCAACAGAAAGCCAACAGAATGGGAGAAGACTTTTGCCAGCTACTCTTGCAATACAGGACTAATATCTAGAATATACAGAGAACTCAAGAAACTCATCGCTAAGAAAATGAATAACTCAATCAAAAAATGCCCAAAGGATCTAAATAGACACTTCACAAAAGAAGAAATACAAATGGCAATAAATGTATAAGGAAATGTTAAATATCATTAGCAATCAGAGAGATACAAATCAAAACTACCCTGAAATTTCACCTAACCCCAATTAGAAAGGCAATCATTAAAATACGAACAACAACAAATGCTGGCAAGGGTGTGGAGAAGTGGGAAATCTAATATATTGTTGGTGGGATTGCAAATTAGTGCAACCATTTTAGAAAACAGTATGGAGGATCCTCAGATGAATGGGAATGAACCTACCATATGATCCAGCAATACCACTTCTGAGTATCTACCCAAAAGAATGGAAACAAAACTAGCAGACTGACGCATGTGTATCTATGTTTATAGCTGCACAATTCACAATTGCCAAACTATGTAACTAGCCAAGATGTCCATCAACATACGAATGAATTACAAAACTATGGGATATGTACACAATGGAATTTTACTCAGCCATAAAGTAGAACAAAATTATATCATTTCCAGGGAAACCTACAGAATTGGAGAACATTATGCTAAGTGAGATTAACCAGTCATAAAAAGTAAAAAGTCAGATGCTTTCCCTAATATGCAGAAGCTAGGGGGGAAATGGGACATAAGAGGGACTCTAGACAAAGAAGAAAAGCCTTAAATGAGCAAAGATGGTGACCTAACTGAAGGTGATGGGGGTGGGGAGAAATATCCTAATACACATGATGTACATTCACAAACATTTCAGTCAGTCACTAAGCTGAAAAGGAGATGGAGGGAGAGGGGAGGGAAATGGGGTGAGAATTGGGGAAGGGCTAAATGAATGATGAATGACATCTGCATGTATGTCCCTACCATCCTGGACCTTGTAATGATGTATGATTACAATACACCAATAAATTAAAAAGAAAAATCACAGAGCTTACAGTCTACACCAAAGGAATGCATATCTCTCCATTTCTTGGTGACACTTTAAGTAATAATCATATGTTATTTTGAATGGCTCCTAAAGATTTGTAGTATGGTGATAAGGAATTATCACTGACACTCCAATCTAGAATGGGCTCAAAGAGAAGTGACTATGCCAATCCCAGGATCCAGTGTTTCCCAGATTTGTTTGAGGTCTGAAAATATCATTGGGATTTTTTGTTTTTTTTTTTTTTTTTGCGGCACTGGGGATTGAACTCAGGGGCATTCTACCTCCGAGTTATACCCCCAGCCCTATTTTTTATTCTTTATTTGGAAACAGGGTCTCACTAAGTTGCAGAGTGCCTCACTAGGTAGCTGAGGCTGGCCACGAACCCAGATCCTCCAGTCTCAGCCTCCCGAATGCTGGGATTACAAGCATGTGCCACCATGCCCAGCTCTCATTGGGATATTAAACTCAAGATCTCTCTATATTCCCTGATTTGAATCCTCCAGGGAAGGACAATAGGAAACTGTATATTTCAGAACACTCCAGATGTTGATGTTTCTTCTTATGAGGCACGACTGGAAAGCATTAAACTCATCATTTAATGCTTAAATTAATTTAATTAATGCATGGATTTCTCATTGTGATCAGTCAAACCCCAGAGACTTGTCAAAGTAAGATATATTAGGTGTCCCTCACAGTTAAAAAAAAAAAAAAAAACGTGTGAATGTCTCATTTAAATTAATTTCCTCAATGTTTCCACTAACCTAGGTAATGGGCAGACATCTACTTATTTATGTAGGATTTAGAGACTTAAAAGTGCTCAAGCGACATCAACACCAGTACATGTAAGTAGCTATAGCTTTCTAAAATTTTACCGCCTGTCAAGCAAGATTATCAACTTTATTTTTCTACATAAAATTATTTTACAGACTACTGCACAACTGGAAATTTTTAGGCAAATCCATGCAAAAATAGAGAGGAAAGGGCATGAATGACTTACTTGATCTCTGGTTTTTAATGAAAAATAACTTTAATCTCTCCTTAAATGTGTTTTCGTTCATATAGAATTCAACCTGCACCCTGCAAACAGAAAATAAAACAAATTTATACAAGTTCAGTTATGCCGTATGAAGATAAATAAATATACACTAACTTTGCAATTCTCTTGTTAGCCTGAAGAGTAGTTTGGGAAAATAAAATTATTTGATTTAATGCTTTATACATTTTGAGTGAATTACATGCCACAGAAAATGAGAATTGGATAAAACATAAAAATAATATATTTTAGAAAAAAGCAGTTACTTTCTAATTTTAAAGGTAAAGTCAGTTAAAATATATTAGGCAATCAATTCAATTATCTGTACTAATGAGTGTTATGAGTGGTATGGACAAGTCAAAACAACAGTAATTTAAAAATTCTTTTAATATGTATCTTAGATTCCTTTTGAATCAGTGTTTTCTCTCTTTCTTTCTCTTCCTTCTTTCCTTCCTTCCTTCCTTCTATTTTTTTTTTTTTCTGCTATAAGCAGTAAGGATCAATTGGATACCTGAAAAATTCACCTTTGGCAATATAATCCCAGACCTATAGAATCGGAATCTTAAAAAAAAAACCAGAAAACAGGACCTCAGCTGTGTGTGGTGGTGCACACCTCTAATCTCAGTACTTGGGAGGCTGAGACAGGGAGAGTGCAGGTTCAAAGCCAGCCTCAGCAATGTAAGGAGACCCTGATTCCAAACAAAATACTACTAATAAAACAGGGTTGGGAGTATAGCTCAGAGCTGGAGTGTCCTTGAGTTCAACCTCAGCACCAAAAACAAACAAATAAACAAACAAAAAAACAGGGCTCCAAATGTGTTTTAACAAGCCCTTCATTTCACCTAGAACTTACTTGGAACATACATTATTTAACATTTTCATTTCTTAATTATATATTTAGGCTCATATAAAATATATACATGGATCAACGAAAGAGTGATACTGGCAAGAAGGATATTAAAGTTACCATAAATTATAAAGATAGATAATTAATATGTTGAATACTATATATTTAATCTATTATCAGGTAATATCAATAGTCTAAATATTACTACCATTCTAATAACTGTATTTACTGTCTCTCTAAATTCTACAAAACTGTTTTCATTCTATAGGATATAGCTAATATTTTCTAAATAGGAAAAAGAAACATTCTATCCAGTGCACATTAACTTGTTAATAGTCATGGATTTTCTTAATTAATTTCAAATGCATTTATTATAGGCTAAGATTTAAAAAAACAGTTAAGCATTTTAATGTTTGCACACACAAAAAACCACAAATTTACTTTGATTTTTCTTACTATAACATATATTTTAAGATATAATCTCTATATACTAGATAGGAGTTTGGTTTTTGGTTGGGCTTTTAATTTGTTAGTTTTTTGCAAAAAGTCATGTGTAAGAGAAAGCTGAGGAGAAATGGCATATGCTACGAAGATGCTCATTAATGAGAGAAATATAAATAGTAGTTATGCTATTCATTATCATATACTCTCTCTATTACCCTGTGTACTCAAGAAGACTAAGGAACAGCTAAAAAGAATTCCCTTACACTACAAAGGAAAATGGCCTTCTTAGCCACCACAAACCAAGTTTTATGGGTTGTTCTTTCTAAAAAACTAAATGTCCTTTAAAATTTTTTCTCCTCTCCCTAAAAAATAAAATTGCTATCCACAAACAATTTTCAATTGTTTCTTGTTTTTCCTTTTTATTTTTCTTCCCCTTAAATGCAAAATTGAAAAAAAATGAAAACAAAATTTTTATTCACTTGATAATTTCCCCAGAAAGAAAAAAAAAATTACAATCATTATCTTCCATATCTTCCAGTAGATCATTTCTGCATGTAGGTCTGTGTGTATGTGTGCTCACACTCCTAATAAACATACACACACATACATACACACACACACACACACACACACACACACACACACACACACACACACCACACACACACACTTCCCATTAGTATCTTGGAAATGCATCACTGGATCTGTTTCCCTTGTTTATCAAATGAAAAGTCAGTTCATTTTAAATAAAGTAACTGTAATACTAATATCAAGCTCAATTAGCTAAAATTTGTTATGGATACAAAAGCAAATTTGAGAGGACATATGGCCATTACACAAGTAATTTAGCAAAGGCCATGCAGATTCGCTTCCTAGAATCATCAAATTTATAAGAATACGCATCCATTCTTCAGATAGTATCTGGAGCTTGGTACAGGGTACGTAAGAGGAGAATTTTTTTTAAACAAAAAATAAGATCATCTAGAGCCTTAAAATAATGAGAGATCTGAAAATATATCACATAGGGAAAAGAGAAAGGATCTGGAAAGACTGAATAAATATGAAGAGTTAAAAATTACACAATGGTTATCTTTATCTTTTTAACTTGCTTTTATTTATTTATTTATTTTTTAGTGTGGGAATATTGTGGCTCCTTTTTTTATTGGTGCAGTGGAATTATGCATCATAGCGAGGTTCAGTGTGACAGAAACACACAGGCATGCAGCATTCATTGACAATGGCTGTCTTTAAATACTGAGGTGCTCAGCTGAGTGTGGTGGTGCATGCCTGTAATCCTTGCACTTGGGAGGCTGAGACAGGAGGATCGCAGGTTCGAGGACAGCTTCAGCAAGTAGTGAGACTCATCAAACTAGCAAAAGCCTGTTTCCAAATAAGAAATAAAGTCAAACTCGAGGTGTAGTTCAAAGGTAGAATGCCTCTGGGTTCCATCCCCAGTACCACAAAATAATAATAATAATAATAATAATAATAATAATAATAATAATAATACTGAGATGCTCAATTTTATTAAAATGCAAGTCTCCTGATACATCACTGAACTAATATTAGAGAATATGAGAATTATGAGTAATAATTACTCAGTTTGACATGGCCATTCATTGTAAAGTGGAGAGGTCTCCAACACACATGTGCCAAAGACTGGAAAACAGCTTGCAAGCTATTGGGGTTTTCCTGAGAGTACAGGCAATTTTGTGTGGTGACTTCTGAATCCCCATCTAATTAGAAAATTAGATAAAGTAAAACTCTAAATTAATCTACTGGTTTTTATGAGTCAATTTTATCCCTGTGGGATAATATTACCCCATGGGGATAATATTGACTCATAGCTGATAGTAAGGCATAAGTTTATACAAATGTTTTTATACTAATAAATGTTAAAAAACATTCATACAACTGTTTGTAAAGCTAAAAACAAAAAAAAATACAAATGGAGCACATTTTTTTTTTCATCTACTATCTTAGGTACAGAGAAAAATCCTTTAGGCTTGCTATCAATAACACAGAGTAGAGCTTTGTGTTATTCGATCTAATGATGACTCCTCTGAGCACCAAGGCATGACTGTAATGGTGTACACTGCTCGGTCCTCCCGCATCACTAAGCAGTTCTGTAGTACTCAAGGGCTTAGTACACCTTAGTGATTATCCTTCCCATTTTTTTCATAATTTTAGTTAATCATAAATATCCTTGGTATTTCCTTTTCCAGATTTAAAGGCGTCTTCCCTTCTCCCCTCCTTTCCTTCCTTCTCTACTTTCCTCTCTTCCTACATCTCTTCTGACCTCCCTTCCTCCACCCAACTTTAGCTGATTTTACTGAAGTAAATTACTACTACCTCATTTAGCAGAGCATGCTAGTATACTCTTTCTAAGACCTTCAGAATCATAGGGTTTTGAATAATGAATTAGGACAAATTTGTCCTGATTTTTTCTTTTATTTTTACAGGTGCAATGTAATTATAAATCATGATGAAGTTCAGCGTGAGAGAGATGTTCATGTACACAATGTCATTTTAATTACATGCATATGTCAAAGATGAAACTTAGGATCATTTTGTCACTTTTATTCTAATGCATTAATAATTATTTTACTTAATAAAAATAAACTGGGATTATATTCCTGGTTATGTGGTATCTTCTATTTAAATATGTTCCCACATAATATGTTCTGATAACCTAATATTGACTAAGTATTGTTATTTTTATGTTAGTTACCAATATTTCATTTTTTACTTGAACAGATTCTGTAACTCTGTTGTGATATTTACTTCTGGGTATTTTGTATTTATATTACAAAATCTGTACATTTTATAATTTTTGACATCTTTAAAATGTTTTGTTATAATTTTTAACTTTTGTTTATGATATAATTGGCAATTATGTTGAACTCCACTTTATGCACTGATTTTTTTTTAGGTTAATGGTTACCTGGGTTTTTAGGCAGACAATCATACATCTGGAAATATTCTCCACTACTTTATGAGAAGAGTAAACACAAAAACAGATGCAAAGAGAAGATAGCCATATGAAGACAAAGGCAAGGATTGGAATTTTTGTGCTACAATTCAAGGAAGGCTTGGACCTCCCAGAAGCTGAAACAGGTAACCAAGGACCTTCCCCTATAGCCTTGGTAAGAAGCATGACCTGCCAACACGTCCAAATTTCTGGCCTCCAGAAACGTGAATCAATGAATGTGTATTGTTTGAAGGCACGTGGCTGGTGGTCCTTTGCTATGGATGCCCTAGGAAGCCTATACACAGTCATTGTCTATGACAGTGGCAGTAGCAGTATTCACTCGTGCCAGGCAAGTGCATTAGAACATGTGCTCCATGACAACAGGCATCATATGGAGATGTTTCACACTTACATCTTTAGCATCTCATATACTACCCAGAACCTAGCATACATTAAAGATAACTGGTCAAATGCTTGGGTGGGAGAGGGGTAGAACTGTGATCTCCAGTGTTTTCTTTAATAGAAACCTGACTCTCAGTCAAGAGAATAGTGAGGAAGAGAAAACCATCTTTCTTACTTTCCTCATGTTATAACAACTTAAGAGTGCAAAATTTGGGTTTGTGGTGAGCTGAATCCTTGGAACTCTTTCTTTTTTGAATTTCGTCTGTCACCCAACTAATGATAATTCTCTATAGGTTTATTTTTAAAGTTTACCTTCAATTTTATTAATTTAAATTATTTGCATTGTTATATTCCCATGATTTTAAAGTTAATATTGAGAAGACATTACAATTAATTTATTTAATTTTTAAATATCCATTTTATTGTTACAAAGGTGGCTAGGAATTGGGCAAGATAGCCACTACTTTAATTTATAGAAACAGGAACTTTGATTCAAATAATTTTAGTGAGTTGCCTAAATTCATTCTGCTAGTACTAGGAATTGAGACATTGGCCTTTCCTCTTGCCTCTTCGGTAATAGGAGCGTTGTAGGTCATTTGTAAAATGCTATAAAAGAGCACAGCACACAACAAGTCCCAGGGGGAGATGAGAAGTGTTTTCTATGTTCTGCCCTTTGATTAGTTACCATTCGAATCCAACTTCAAATGGTTACAACTAAGTTATTTATTAGAATAGCCATCTGAATAAAGACTTATAAAAACAAGCTGACTACTCAGTTTTCATGTTTTTGTTATGTCATTTATTTTTATATGCTTTTATTGGTGCATTGTAGTTTCACATCATAAAGTAGTTCAGAATGATAGGGACATCCATGCCCACAACCCTTGGTGAGCCTCCCCCAGCTCCTTCCCTACTCCCTCTCTTTCCCCATACATGATATGGAAATTGGCACAATAATTTCCACATATGTACAGAATGTCAAAGGAATGTCAAAGGAAGTGTTTTCTTTTTTTTCATTTTTTTATAATAATTGGTGCATCGTAATCATATATCTTTGTTAGGTACAAGCTGATAAGGCATATATGCACACAAGTCTCATTTTACCCTTCCCCAATTCCCACCCCACTCCCTCTCCCTCCCTCCTTCTCAAGTTCAGTTTAGTGATTGACCTTGATATATTTGTGAAAGTACATCATGTGCATTAGGGTGCCCCTTTCTCACCCCCCACCCTGTTCATCACCTTCAGTTAAGTCAACTTCTTTGCTTATCTAGGGTTTCTCCTTTTTCAACTGGAGACCCTCTTATGCCCCATCTTCTCCCTAGCATCCGCATATTAGGGAGAACATATGCTTTTTTACTCTTTGTGACTGACTAATCTCACTTAACATAATGTTTTCCAGTTGCATCCATTTCCCTTCAAATAACATGATTTTGTTCTTCTTTATGGCTGAGTAAAATTCCATTATGTACTTATCCCATAGTTTTGTAATCCATTCATCTTTCAATGGACATCTTGGCTGTTTCCATAGTTTGGCAATTGTGAATTTTGCAGCTATAAACATAGATACACATGCGTCTGTCTGGTAGTTTGGTTTCCATTCTTTTGGGTAGATAAGCAGAAGTGGTATTGTTGTATCATATGGTAGGTTCATTCCCATTTGTCTGCAAATCCTCCATACTGTTTTCCAAAGTGGTTGCACTAATTTGCAATCCCACCAACAATGTATTAGATTTCCCACTTCTCCACACCCTCACCAGCATTTGTTGTTGTTCGTGTTTTTTATGATTGCCATTCTGATTGGAGTTAGGTGAAATCTCAAGGTAGTTTTGATTGCATCTCTCTGATTGCTACTGATGTGGAACATTTCTTCATATATTTATTGACCATTTGTATTTCTTCTTTGGTGAAGTGTCTATTTAGATCCTTTGCCCATTTTTTGATTGGGTTATTTGTTTTCTTAGCTGTGAGTTTCTTGAGTTCTCTGTATATCCTAGATATTAGTCCTCTATCAGAAGACGAGCTGGCAAAAATTTTCTCCTACTCTGTGAGCTCTCTGTTGAGGTTCTTAATAGTTTCCTTTGCTGCACAGAAGCTCTTCAGTTTAATGCAATCCCATGTATTGATCTTCCTTTGAGTTGCTTCTGCCTTTGGGGTCTTGTTGAGAAGTTTTTACCTGTGCCTATGTGTTGAAGTGTTGTTCCTATGCCCTCTTCAAGTAGCTGCAAGGTCTCTGGCCTAACTTCCAGGTCCTTGATCCACCTTGAGTTGACTCTTGTGCAGGGTGGGAAAATGGGGTTTATTTACATTTTCCTGCATATGGTTAACTAGTATTGCCAACACTGTTTGTTTAAGAGGCTATCTTTTTTCCAGTGTATATTTTTGGCCCCTTTGTCAAAAATCAATTGACTGTAAGCACGTGGGTCTGTTTCTGAGTCTTCTATTCTGTTCCATTGGTCTATGTGTCTGTTTTTGTGCCAATACCATGCTATTTTTATTACTATGGCTTTGTGGTAGAGTTTGAAGTCAGGTACTGTGATACCTCTGCATGGTTCCTGTTGCTAAGAACTACTTTGGCTATCCTGGGCTTTTTGTTGTTCCAAATGAATTTAAGGACTGATTTTTCTGTCTGTGAGGAGTAACCTTGGTAATTTCATGGGTATTGCATTGAATCTGTAGATCACTTTTAGGAGAATGGCCATTTTTATGATATTTATTCTTCCTATGCAAGAGCATGGAAGTTCTTTCCATCTTCTAAGGTCTTCATCAATTTCTTTTTTCAACTTTTTATAGTTTTCCTTATAGAGGCCTTTTACCTCATTGGTTAGGTTTATCCCTAAGTATTTTATTTTTCAGGGTGCTCTTGTAAGTGGAATTGTTTTCTGAAGTGTTTTCTTCATTCCCAGTTTTCATTTTAAAAGGTAGTTTCATTAGTTGGTGCTCAAGTGCTACCATTTGCTTTCTACCTATCTTCTAGTCTATTCTAATTACCCTCAAATAACCTCACTTGAAAGGCTGGGAAGGGAGTCCCTCCTAAGGCATTTTCCACCTCCTTTTTTCCATCTAATTCTTCTTTTGATTACTCAAGCTTAACTTTCTCAACTCCTTTAGTCAGTAAGTAACATTTCATAAGGAAGCAGAGATTCATTCTAATTGTTTTCAGTATCATTTTCTTTGTTTTAAAATAGAATTTAGAATAATGTCATTTGGAGAATCTTGGACACACACACACACACATGCACATGTGTATATATGCATGTATTTATGTATGTTACACACACAGATGCTCCTCAACTTAAGATGAGGTTACATCCTGCCAATGCATATCCTTCACAAATTGAAAATACCTTAAGTCAAAATTCCATTTGAAATACCTACCTATATACCAAACATCACAGCTTAGCCTAGCTTACTTGAATCATGCTCAGGACATTTGTATGATCTTACAGTTTCA
The DNA here is from genome assembly GCA_004027655.1 of Graphiurus murinus. Taxonomy (NCBI): domain Eukaryota; kingdom Metazoa; phylum Chordata; class Mammalia; order Rodentia; family Gliridae; genus Graphiurus; species Graphiurus murinus. The sequence continues at coordinate 67,063 of PVLC010005156.1, forward strand.
TGAGATCACTCAACACAAAGTCTCCTTTATAATACATTGTTGAATATCTCATGCAATTTAATGAATTCTCATATCCTCAAATTCTAGCAACCCAGAACATTGTTGAGAATTGATTGTTTACCCTTGTGGTCCTGGGACTGACGGACAGGAGCTCGGGGCCACTGTTCGGCACCACTAGACTGTCATGCTGCACATTGCTAGCCAGGGAAAAGATCAAAATTCAACTCTGAGGTGCCTTCACACTATTATAAAGTAGAAAAAAATCCTTAAAGCAAACCATGATAAGGCAGGGACCATCTGTACATACATATATTTTATAAAATATTGTGTGATGCAGTGATGTTGGGAAATGTATGTATTTTCACTATAAATAATGCTGATAGGCCATCAATAATTGCATGCACTCTTCTATCAGTGCTTGGTAATCATGACTTGCAGGTAGCTGGAAATCCACGATCTTGTGGTTTCCATGGCAAACACATTACAAATCTACCCAGGAGTACTTTTGTATTCCAGTCTCTCTTCAGTTTGAAACCTCATGTCCTCATGTGTAATGTTCATTTGCTGGATTTACTCTCTGTGCTTCCCCATGTTATTGAAAATAATTAAATTTAAAGAACTCCAATTTGGCTAAAATTTAAGCATGGGTAGCAAAAGAAAAAGGTAGAAAAAATATAAAGATATATATTTGCTCTCCTTAAATTGCAAAGAAATTCAGCCTGCTCATGCCCCCTGCCCAACTGTATGAGGGGGGCAGGTCTGGGCCAAACCACTAAAAAGACAGAGCAGAAGAAAAATTGCACAAAATTGAACAATTTGCTCATTTTTATTCTATTAAGTATGTAATAAAGGGCAGCCAAAATACATAGCATTTAAGTTTATAAGAAATTGAGTTTGAAAGAATCATATGCCCTTACCACCACTACCTCAGGAAAAAGAAAAGAAATACCAGAGGCCACAAGATCATTTTCACTTTTAAGCTAGATAGAAACTGGGAAACAAATGTAACTCAGATAGAGAAACAGAGATTCCAATGGAGTGATGGAAGGGTTTTAGAAGCAGGAGGGGGAGGAATAGAGACGTAAAGAAAGTAACAGTTGAAATAATGCTATGTACCTATATTAAACTATCAATGCCAACCTTAAAGACATGTCTGGAGAAAGGGGAGGACAGAGGGTGGGATCTGGAGGGAAATGCCCATGAATTGTGTGCATATATAATCCTACCTCACTATATCTCAGTATGATGGATATTATAATGTACCACTAAAAGAAAAAAGCAAAATTTCATTATGGCTACATTATGGCTATCCTGTTTTCCCTCCAATATTATATTCTAAGAGTATAAAGGATAAATATGTCCTTAAGTCTAGGATGAAAAAAAAAGATTACATTATACATATAATATATATAAATAAGAAGTAGAAATTATCTTTTTATATATGTGTGTATAGATATATATGTACATGTATAGATATATATGTACATATTATACATATATACACATACAGAAGCCCCCCAGAGTAAAATGCAAACATGCACATGTGTTTATTTGTATTCTAGAAATTCAAAGCTACTTATCACAAAGAAGGCTTATAAGTTTATTTGACTATAAGTAGCCACAATCCCACCATAAACCTAATAGTGCCCTAGTCAAAATTCATAACTATAACAAATATGCTTTCCTTTTTATGAGACTAGATGAGGATAGAAATACCATGGAATCTCCAGCTTATGTTGCAACACCGATGGTCTCCATCTCACCATGGTGGCACTCATGATTTTTCCACTTTATAACGATGCAAAAGTGATGCACACAGTAGATACCGTACCTCAATGTTGATCTTGTCTCAACATTGATCTTGCAAATTGAGATACGATACTCAAGATATTGGGCAACTGCTGTGAGTCACAGCTCTTGATCAGTCACATGATCACAGGAGTAAACAGTCCATATCTGCACCATTTTGCCAGTGTTTTGAGAATACAAGTATTCAATAAATTAAATGAGGTATTTGACACTTTATTATAGAAGGCTTTGTGTTAGATGATTTTTTCCAAATGTATGTTAATGTGTCATAAGCACATTTCATGTAGGCTAAATTAAGCTATGTTGTTCAGTGGGTTAGATGTATTAAATGCAATTTTGAGTTGATGATATTCCCAGTTTATCATGGATTTATTTGGACATAATTCCAAAACTCAAGGATGATTTGTATTGCACCAATTATTTTAATACGTTGGAGAAAGAGAGAATAATTCTCTGACAATATAGGATTACTAGGAATGGCATAGTAAAATAGCAAAGACCAGTTTGGGGAGACATCTACTAAGAGAGAACTATTTGGTCTGAGAAAGTCATGCCATGTTCCACAGATACTAGTTGGTTAACATGAAACTAGGAATTTCATGAAGACAACAATATTCAGCAATAAAAGCACTTTTCATTTTTACTTAACACTTCTCACCAATAACGTAAAATGTTTAAATCAACCTTCCCAATAGGTTTTTCTATTTTGAACTTCATAAGGAGAAGTCATAATTTAGTATTCCTAGAATAAACATTTATAACTTGAAAAACAAAAGTCATGTGTTGCCTATTTTGACTTAATGTAGTTGATGCTTCCAACAAACATTTGTTCAGGAAAAAAAATCAAGTTAAAAGCAATAAAGAATTTCACTGCTTACTTCAGAAAATTCCTACAGATCAATTTATTGGAAGTAACACAGAGGTCTCCAACCAATACAATAGTTCAACCTCATGATTTTTCAACTTGATTGCTGTATAAAATTGATACCTATCCACAAGAAATTGCACTTAAAGTATAGAATTTTCATATTTCCCAGGCTACAGATATGCAGTCAAATTTGCTCTCATAATGCTGGGCAGTGGCAGCGAGTAGCAGTTGTAAGTAAAAACAGACAACCAGTGCTCTCCAGCGTGCTATGCTGCTAAGCCAGGATGCTCGGTAGGTTCAGTATACTTACAGCATTTTTTCCTCACAGTATCTTCACATCATGATTGGAATATTGGGATGTAACCCCATCATAAGGTATGGAGCATATATAACCTGTTCACTTGAGCAAGCAAACACCAAACAATAGCTTGCTTTCTAAGACTTACTCTCACTGTGCCATGCCCACTAATCCTCATGATTTATCAAGAACTTTGGCCATTCTAAAGGTTTTCCACCTGGAAAGATTCCCTTGCACCACCTAAACCCTGATCCCCAAAACTGAAAAATAGATCACTTGTGTTTTTAACTTTCTCATATATTTCTTGATTTTTTAAAATATGTTCATTCATAAAAAATATCAGGATATAATTTTATTGATGTTAGTAAAATTTTTTATCCTCTTTAGTGTAAAATATCAACATACATTGTTTTAAAACATGTCTATTCAATTTTCTCAGCACCACTCATTGGAAGATCATTATTCCCATCTCATTGCAGTGGTGCTCTGTAAGTTTCCTAAGTCTGCCATAACAAGAGTCCAATGGCTTAAAGAAACAAGAACTTCTTGTCTTACATTTCTAGAGGCCAGAGATCCAAAATCTAAATATATCGCTTCTAATAGTCTTCTTCATAAACAGTTTTAAACCTTGCTCACTAAGTACAGAAGTTTGAGTAAATTTAATTTTGCTATATTAACATGTTTTCTGGTGACATTTCAATTATTTATACAATAATATGAAAGGAGGTATCCTATACCTGCTGCTCTATAACCTATTTTTAATCAAAAGAAAAGGTGAGACTTAAAGCATCATTCTTAATTACTGCACCATATTCCTCTAAATGAACATTCACCATTTATTTACTAATCCTTCAATAATGAAACTTTAGGTTTTGTTTGCCACCATAAATACCAATAAATTGTTTAATCATTTGCATTTTATTATGAATAAATATGAACAAATAACAAATGTATTTCTATATTTTCAATAAATACTATAAAATCCAAATGTTATTAATATGCATGTGTGCTTAAATCAGCTTATCCATCACTATGACCAAAATACCTGACAAGCAGAGCTTAAAGGAGGAAAGGTTTACTTATCTTAGTTTCTTTCTTTCTTCCTTTTTTTGTCTTTAAATAGCAAAGTGGTATGTGACATACAAAACAAAAATATAAAATATTTACAAAATCTTTGCTTGGAAAGGTAAGAGTTAACATACCTGATGGGCTAAAGAAATTCCAAAAGTTCTAATTTATGAAATACAATAATTCAAAATCTCAAGTGAAAAGTAAGTTCAAAACTGGAAGAAGATATTTGGATTAGAAATCTAAGAAAGATTAAAAATAATAATATATAATAAATCATTAAGGAAAGGACAAACATGCAACCAAGGATGTGAAATGTTATTTCACAGGAGAAGAACTATGCTGAACAATAAACTTAAGAAGAAATGTTCAGCTTCATCAGTACTGAGGGAAATACAAATGAGACTTTAGTGAGATAACATCTGATTTCCCTTTGAACAAAAGAATCAGGAAGTATAATAATACCAAACTTTAGAGATGTTAGTCCAAAAGTTTCTTGCTAATCATCAGTGGAGTGTAAATTGTTTCAATCATTTATGTAAACAATTTGCAATCTCTAGTAAAACTAAATATTTATGTATTTATAACCCAACCATCCTACTCCTTGATAAATGTCTTACGGAAACTTAAACACACATACTAGGATGCATGTATAAGAATGTTCAAGGAAGCACTGTTCATGGTAGTAATTTTTGTATGTTTGTGTGATACTGGGGATCAAACCCAGGGGTGTTCCACCTCTGAATTGTACCCCAGCCCTATTTTTATTTTTGAAATAGGGTCTCACAAAGTTGCAGAGGGTCTCACTAAGTTGCTGAGATTGGCCTTGAACCTGCTATTCTCCTGTCTCAGCCTCCTAAGTACTGGAATTGCAGGTGTGCCCCACCACCATAACTGGCTAATAAATTTTCATAAAATAAAAGAAATAAATATCCACTGAAATGGATAATGTGTGGCATAATTGCACAAGAAAACAAAAGTCAAAATCAGAAAAGTGGTGACTTCTGAGAGGGAGGCTAGGAAAGAAAGTGCAGGAATCCAGATTTAGATGTAGTTTATTTAAAATAATTAGTCCTTTGAGTATCCACAGCTATCTATACATTATTGGTTATTTAATTAACTAAGGAATAAAAGAATGAATGAAATAATTAAAGGTCTATCTACAGAACAAAAATGAGAATGTGTCACAAACTAAGATGCACAATTAATCTAATGCTGAGCCTCTGGGAATAACAATATTATTGAATAGTTTATATTTATTTAAAAAAATAAAGCATTAAGGGAGGACTCCAGGGCAGAATGTGAGAAAAAACTCACCAATAAGTGAATAATTCTAACCTTCAGCACTTGTAGAAATTTGGTAGATAATCATATAGAAGAGGATTGGCAAGCTTGGGTAATAGAAGAAGACACAGGAAAGATGCTTTCTGACTTAGCAAACAGCATGTACAAAAGAGAAAGTGTGTAAGAAAAAGCAGTGTATTCAGGGGTGGGGTCAAAATGAATTAAATAGCTAGAACACAGGACGTATATCAGATAATGGTGAGATATGAAATATAAAGGTAGAAAGAAATCTATCTAAGTTACAAAAAACTGGATAAAAGCTAAAAAATGTATCATTAAACAAACAATGACAATAACATTATTAAGAGGAACTATTTATTGAAAATACCTAAAAACTATGCTAAGCACATAAACATACTGTCTTGTTTAATCTTCAAGACAAAATTGTGGTAGGTACTATTAATATCTCTATTTTGTAGATTAGGAGACAGAAGCATTTACCCAAAGTCACAGCAATTATATGTAATTAATTAATGAAAGTAGTATTCATCCTTAGGCAGTCTAACTCCAAATCTCACACGCTTAAAACTGACTTATAGGAATCAAATAAAATATTTTTAAAGTAATTGTAGATTTTTCTGATGATGAAACGCTTGAATTATAAAATGTATTTCCATAGCTGAATAAATATTTTAAATAAAATTTACTCACATATGAAAAATGCTCAACAATTTAAGACTCAACTAATATAGTAAGTAAATATCATGTCCTAAGATCCTATCATGTGTCAAATACTAGATAACAGATATGCTAGACATGGAACTGTAACACCAGCTTCCCCTCCTTCAACATTAGCTGGATATTCCCCAGCTGTCTGCTTCTTCAGGGTCACCTCAGCTATCTTGTCTTGTCACATGTTACCCAGGATAACCCACAACCCGTACTCTGCACCAGAAGCTGCTTCAGGAGAATCTAACTAGAAACACAATTATCCTTTATTGGGTTGTCTATGAATTTACTGGCATTTCTACCTGATCAAAAGCAAACCATTGATTATCATTAAATAGACAACATATAGATAAGGGCAAATTGCTTTTACCACACGTGCACATACAAAAAAAGTTTCCAAGTAATTCAGGATTCTGCCTCTGACAATATGGTAGACCAGATGCCCCAAGAAAACCACCCCCAAAGGAATCAGCTAAAAAAGTTGAGTAAGTTGGATGCACACACATGTTTAAACATGCCTTGTTTGATGAACAAAAGGAAAAGGAAAATCCTTAGAAGCAAGTCATACAGAAGAGAAGAGAAGAAAAGAAAGAGAGGAGAGGAGAGGAGAGGAGAGGAGAGGAGAGGAGAGGAGAGGTCCCAAAAAAGTACACTAGCACCAAAATCACTGTTTGCCTTTTTGCTATCTGCTAGTTTTTCATGGTACCACATTTGTATGTTGAAAGGCTTGAGATATCAAAGAAATCCTCCACAAAGAGCCCAACATAAATCCCCCAAAAGAACCAGGATCCCTGATAGGCAACACTTATCAGTGCATGAACTGAGCAAAATCTCTTACAGCAGAAGCAGATGGTGAGCACATTAACCCATCTTGGCCATTGCTCTGAGCAGTATTGAAAAGGAGAAAGAGAATGAAACTGACACTTGAAATTAGGATGCTCGGGCTGCTTTAACAACACAGCACAGATTCCTGAGTGTTTTGAACACATTTATTTTCTTATACTTCTGGAGGCTAGAAGTCCACAATCAATGTACCAGCTGGGTTTATTTTTTCTGAAGCCTTTCTCCTTGTTTTGCAGATTGTCACCATCACACTGTGTCCCCACAGGTCTTTCCTCTGGGCACATGCATCCGTGGCATCTTCCAGGTGCCCAAATTTCCTCTGCTTCCTAGGACACTAATAATTATGGATTAAGGCCTACCATAAAAACTTCATTTTAACTTAATTACCTCTTTAAAGACCCTATCTTTAAAAACAGTGTCTGAGATGGTAGTGGTCAGGATTTCAACACTGGCCCATAACACTTACTAACAATGAGCTTGAAATCATTGTCTCAATTTTCAGCTCTTATTCTTACTGAAACCTGTTCTCTCTCCACCAAAGCAGCAATTATCGAGGTCGCCAGTGTCGGGGTCTTGCCCAGCAGGCCCCGGGAGGCCTAGCCCAAGATGGCGCCTGGCAAGGTGCCAGAGGCAGCCACTGCTGGATGACTGACAGGTGATAACCTTCCTGGAGGAGGGCTGTACCACGTAGGTGCGCAGGCACCAGTACGTCAGAGCTCGTGGACAGATAGTGCATGCGTAGGAGTACTAGAGAGGGGCATGCAGTAGCCTCATGATCACCTCTATGATTGGTCCCAAGTTTCCCCTCCCCTTGCTGTTAGGCTTATAAGCTTAGCTCTCTCCCTGTTTAGGGAAGAAGAAGAAGAATAAAGAAGCTTGAACTAGCAACCATTTTGTCGCCTCTCTCTCTCTGGGTCCCCGCGGGCAGGGGTCGAGCGTGGGAGGCGATAGCCAGTTACCTGGGCATGGGATGATGCAGAAGCCAAGCATCAGCCTGGGTTTATGTATCCTATCAGCTTTCGGCACAATTGATCACTTCCTCCTCCTTGAATCACTTTCTTCTCTTGGCTATTATAACACACATCTGCCTCCTTTTTTTTCTCCCTATTTATGTATTACCCCTTCGGAATAGCCTTGACTGATTCTTTCTCTTCTTTTTTTTTATACTTTTATTGGTGCATTGTAATTATACATTATGCTGATGTATAGAATGATAGGAATATACATGCAGACAACACTTGGTGCATTCCTCTCTAGATTCCACCCCTCTCCCATGTATATCAGTGGGATTGGCATTGGTAATTTCATATACATACATATTGCATCATTTAAACTGTTACCTTCTTTACATCTGTATCCCTCTTCCTCCCTCTCTTAAGCCTCACCCATTGCTCCTTTGGAGTCTCTGCTCTTTTATCTGAGGTCTTTTTTTTTTTTTTTTTTTTTTTATCTGAGGTCTTTTGTTTCCCAACTCTGTCTGGCTTCTACATATGAGAGAAAACACAACTATTCCCTTTCTGAGACCAGCTAATCTCCCTGAGCATAATAGTCTTAAGTTCCATCCATTTTTCTGCAAATGACATAATTTTGTTCTTTTTTATGGTTGAGTAAATTTTTATTGTACACCACAGTTGAGTAAATTTTTATATACACCACAGTTTTCTGATCTTTCTAACTCCATTTAGAATGGCAAGCATCAAGAACACAAAGAACAATAAATGCTGGTGAGGATGTCGGAAAACAGGAACTTTTAAACACTGTTGGTGGAACTGCGGACTAGTAGAGTCACTATGGAGATCAGTGTGGAGGTTTCCCAGAAGACTGGGAATGGAACCACCATATGACCCAGCTATACCATTATTGGGCATTTTCCCAAAGGAATTGAAGTCAGAATGTTATAACGATGCATGCATATCCATGTTTAAAGCAGCACAATAGCCAAATTATGGAGCCAGCCTAGGTGTCCATCAACAGAAAATGATTCTTTCTCTTCTATTCCTAAAAATAAGGATTTTTATAGCTAAACTCAAAATTTAATCCATATTTATGGCCAGACTTGTCAAACTCTTAGTATTTCCAACCTAAGTCTTCTCACGTATAGCTATTCAATATTTCTACCTTGCTCTCTGGGGAATTTTTCCAAGACAGTGTATCCAAACCTAACTATATTCCTAATTCTCATCCCTGAAACCTTCTTCTCATGTAAGCTGATGTCAAACATATCCTTTTCCTAGATCAGTCAAAATCATGCAGTTATACTCAAATCCTTTTTTAAACTGAGTATACACCAGTATAATTCTCTAGGGTTCTTTGAATAGTAAAAAAAAAAATTAGCTGGATAAGAAGCAAAATAAAATAAATGTTTGCAATGAACATATATACTTAACAGTAGTTATAATGACATGAAATCATTTACACTAGTCTCAGGAAGAAATTATTTTTCACATAAGATATGGAAAAACAAATCAAAACAAAGTTTTAAGTGAAAAATGGAAATACTGAATCCAAATAAAGACTTCATCAGTGTATTTATCTACAAAACAGCAGCAAGACGTTACACACCATTAAAAGTACTGTAATGTGCAGTCTTCTAAAGCATAACCTTTAATTAGATATGACAGCAAAAGCTGCTAGATTGTATATCTAGTGTGGATGATGTTTAATGGCACAGAAGATAGTGCTGGAAAGGAAATAAACACCCATCTTCTTCTTCCCATCCCTTCACTGTGTCTGAGAAATGAGCACCTGCCCATTTTCTATGCCTATCTTCTCCCTTCCCCCAGTTAACCCCAATTATGGTATCTTATATTCCACAAAAGTCCAGAAGTAGTTTAAGTAGGAATAAAGTTTATCCCTGAATATCTTCTTTTTTTTTTTTGTACAACCAGGCATTGAACCCAGGGTCATTCTATTTCTGAGCTACACCCCAGCCCTATCTTTTATTCTTTATTTTATTTTTTTATTATTGGTGCATTGTAATCATACATCTTTGTTAGGTACAAGCTGGTAAAGGAATACATGCACACATCTCTCATTTAACCCTTCCCCAATTCCTGCCCCATTCCCTCCCCCTCTCTCCTTCTCAAATTCAGTTTAGTGATTGACTTTGATATGTTTGTGAAATAGAGTCTCACTAAGTAGCTAAGGCTGGTCAGAAACCTGCAATCATACTGTCTCAGCCTCCCAAGTACTGTGATTACAAGTGTGCACCACCACATCCGGCACTCAATAGCCTCATTAAACTTTGAGTTCCATTAAGAAATAGTAATCAGGATTTGCTTATAATTTTATGTCCAGTGTCTAAAACATAGCGGATGCTCCCTAATATATGTGGAATTAAAAGTTACTCTGCAGTAGTTACATCTCACACCCTGTTAGCATCCAAAGTTGACAACTACCAGCATGCAGGGGCTGACAATCTGTGGATACTGCCATCTGGCATCTATGCTGGGAAACAGAAACTCCCAAATAACCTTGCTCCAAAAGGGAGAGCACATTTGTTAATTTGAGAATGCATGCTTCTGATTTGTTATGGAAGCTATGAATAATCTGGTATACCATGATACCTCTTTATTTCCCCAACCATACTTAATTATCATGCAAATTTTCAATAAAAGTATTCAGCTGGACAGAAAGATGAACAGCTCCTGAATTATCTAAGCTTTCTTTTGCTTTTCTCCCAGGCCTTTCCCTGCTCCCTTAGGCTCTTACTGTTTATGCCACCTGAACTTTCTGCCCTACCAAAATTTCATTTAAGCAACATTCGTGCATTCTTGTTTAGTCTAGTCTAGAACCTCTGCAATATTACAATATATTCAAATTGCCTGTTTTATGCTCTATATCCTTCACGTGGACTTTAGAGATCAAATAACTAGTTCTATGCCATAGGATGGAAAACACAGACATAATTAACAGAGAGGGGGAAAATGATGTTAGAAATAGTGGTATAACTAGAAATTTTGTGATTTGCCTTTGAAAATGTATACTCTCCTTGAGTGAAGCAGAAGCAGCTTAGTTGAGTGCTTTGCGAACAGAATGAGCAAAATCAACTGAAATAGACAGGAAGCCACCAGATGGGATGCATCATTAATAACACCCAACTAGGAGCTTCGGCAAGAGTTGATCTGAGGGTATGTTTCTTGCTGAGTGTCCCTCCAAAGCTGCCAGTAATGGATTTACTTGGATCAGAAATTGTGAGGGCAGGAACTGTATCTATTTTGTTCATTTTGCTTGTGTTTTCAGAATCTAACATTGTGCCAGAAACACTTATTAGGTATTCTTCAATCTCAGTACTTTGGTGAAATGCTGAATGAGTTTTGTTACATCAAAGTTTGCTTTTTCTTCTTGTTCTTACTTATAATTTTTAAACTCATGTTAACAATTTTCAATATCTTATAAGCACCTTTTTTCTAATTTCTAATCTGCCTTTTTATACTGGGGCTTATTTGAAATTCCTACCTAGCAATTTTAATTTTTTTTTTTTTTTTTTTTTGCGGTACTGGGGGTTGAACTCAGGGGCATTCTACCTCCGAGCTATATCCCCAGCCCTATTTTTTATTCTTTATTTTGAAACCGAGTCTCACTAAGTTGCGGAGTGCCTCACTAGGTAGCTGAGGCTGGCCGCGAACCCGGATCCTCCGGTCTCAGCCTCCCGAATGCTGGGATTACAAGCGTGCGCCACCA
>PVLC010005157.1:0-47500 GCA_004027655.1 Graphiurus murinus
TGGCGCACGCTTGTAATCCCAGCATTTGGGAGGCTGAGACCGGAGGATCCGGGTTCGCAGCCAGCCTCAGCTACCTAGTGAGGCACTCCGCAACTTAGTGAGACTCGGTTTCAAAATAAAGAATAAAAAATAGGGCTGGGGGTGTAGCTCGGAGGTAGAATGCCCCTGAGTTCAATCCCCAGTACCGCAAAAAAAAAAACTTTCTGCCTGCCACCCCAAGTTCCCTATGGTCACTACCACCCTTCTGAAAAAGGTAGCTCCCACCAGCTGCACCTCCCAATTTACCATAGCATAACTTTGCAAACTGAAGTTGTCACTAATTTCCAAATAACCAACTCCCAAGATAGCTCCATTCACACCCAACTGCCTCAACATCTTGGTAGTGGTTGGTCCTATTGGTCATGCCTTCTTCTTCAAAGTTCTTTCAACCACTGCTATCAATAAACAACACTTTCTCTTTGCTCTCTTAAGATCTCTTTTAACCAATCCTTCTCAAAACAGTTTACTAGCTTTTCTCTCATTCACCCCTTAATTCCAAGTGTTCTCAAAGACAGTGTGCAGTCCTCTCCTCCTGTATCTCTGTAGTATCACTCTGTAGTATTCACTCTGGAGCTTCAAATATTACCCCTAGATCAAAGACTCTCGAACCGTAATTTCATCTTTTATTTCTTCCCTGAAAATTAGATCCCAATATCTAGCTTCATCTTTTAAAAATATACTTCCACTGGTACATCATAATGAGGTTGAAAGTGATAGAAACATATATAGACACAGCAAGTGGTGTGTTTCCCTCAGCATCCCACTCTGCTCTCCTCTCCTCACACGTTAGTGAGAGTGGTGGTGATACCTTTGTATGGTGACAAAAAATTATTTGAGCTGTTTCCTTCATCAGTTTTCTTTTCCCCTCCCCACTTGCACCCCCAATTTCCTTCCACTATTTTAATACTTTATTTATTTCTAATCTCACTTTCTCCAACATAAGCTTACCTTTCATTCACCAAACCTATTCCTCCTACCTGTTAGAAGAAATAACAATTTCATTGACTTCTCCTTCTCCTTTATCTCTCAGGGTCAAATAATCACCAAGACCACCAACCACTGAATGAGATTTCATATTAAATGCCTCCTTTCTTTTCCTCATGGTCTCATTATTTTTTCCTGAAAATTTTCCATAGTCTTCTAAATGCTCTCCCCATGCCCATTTGTCCTCATCAAAATAGCCACCTTTCTTAGCACTTATTGAGTATCATCTATTTTTATGTCACTTCATTATAAATTCCAAGAGTGCAGAATTTTGCCTATCTACTTAATGAATGGTTTTCAGAGTCTGGCAAAATGCTTGGCATATAGAAGACATTAAATGAATGTTTGTTAATGAATAGATAAAATATACCATTTTTTTTCACCTTCAAAAATACCACTGCAGAATTGTTGTCAGAAGTATTCTCCTTAAAATTTCAACTAAGAGATTATTATTCCGTTCCTCAGAAACCTTCTATTGTTCCCCATGGATCTTTCCACCCAAAGAACAAAGCCTGAACTTTTAGTCTGTCCCTAGCCTACTTACCTAAAATTATCTTCTAATATATGGTTCCACACACATTTGGAAAAGCATGATGTTCCTTCTGCCTACAGTGTTGTTCCACTCTGTCTAAAGACATTCTATTGACCTTTCACTGACATCTTCTTTTTATATTTATACTTCATATGAATAATAAAAGATTTGGCCTTTTAAATTTTACAGTATCAGGGGTTCATATGGTTGTGCAACCATCACCATTATTTAATTTAAGAACATTTCAATCATCCCAAAACAAAACTCTATAATCAAGAAGCAGTCACTTCCATTCTCCTATCATTCTAAACCCTAGAGAACACTTATCTTCTTTCTGTCTCTATATATTTACCTATTCTGAATATTTTGTACAAATCAAGTCATTAAATATGAACTTTTGTGCTCTTTTTTTTTTTTTTTTTTTTTTTTTGGTACTGGGGATTGAACCCAGGGGCATTCTACCTCCGAGCTATACCCCCAGCTCTATTTTTTATTCTTTATTTTTGAAACAGGGTCTCACTAAGTTGCGGAGTGCCTCACTAGGTAGCTGAGGCTGGCCGCGAACCCGGATCCTCCGGTCTCAGCCTCCCGAATGCTGGGATTACAAGCGTGCGCCACCACGCCCGGCTTTTTGTGCTCTTTTTTCACTTAGCATAATGTTTTCAAGGTTCATTCATGCTGTAGCATGTGCCAGTACTTCACTGTTTTTATTACTAAAAAAAACATTAAAAGTAGAGCATGGTAGCACATGCCTGTAATCTCAGTATTTAGGAGGCTGAGACAGGAGGATTGCACATTTAAGGATAACTTCAGCAAACTAGTGAGACCCTGTTTCAAAATAAAGAATAAAAAATAGGGCTGGGGGTATAGCTTGGAGGTAGAATGCCCCTGGTTTCAATCCCCAGTACCATGTGCACACAAAAATACTATTTTATGGATATACCACATGCTATATATACATTATTCAGTTGATGGGCATTTAGGTTGTATCTGCATTTTGGCCATTATGAACAAACAGCTGCTAAGAACAATAGTGCGAAGGTTTTGTATGGACATATATTTCCAATTCCTTTAGATACATGACTAAGAGTAGAATAATTGGGTCATATAGTAATTCTATGATTACTTTTTTGAACTCTTTTCCAAAGTGACTATTCAATTTTACTTTCCTACAAATTATTTAGAGTGGTTACAATTTCTCCACATCCTCACCAAAACTTATTTTCTATTATATTCTTCAAATTATAGCCATCCTAGTCAGGTACTGTGGCGCATGCCTGTAATCCTAGTATATGGGAGGCCGAGACAGGAGGATTGCAAGTTTGAGGCCAGCATGTGGTAACTTAGTGAGACCCTGTTTCAAAATAAAAAAATAAAATAGGCCTTGGGGTCTAGCTCAGAGGTAGAAAGGCCCTGGGTTCAATCAGCAGTGTCACAAAAAACTGTAGCCATCCTAGTAGACATGAAGTGGAATCTCATTGTAGTTATGATTTGCATGTTTCTAATAATGAATACCTTTGAGCATCTTTTCATGTACTTATTGAGTGTATATCTTCTTTTATTAACATGTATTAATTGTATTTACTAATGGGGTTCAATGTGATGTTTCCATGCATGCATACAGTGTACACTGATCAAATGCCACCTTCCTTTATCTGCCCTTGCTCACACACACCAATTCCAAACTCTTTGCAGACTATTCATCACTATTCTACATTTGGATTGACTTTTAGATTCTATATATGAGAAAGAATAAGTGGCACTTAACTTTTTGTGTCTGGTTTATTTCACTTAAGATAATGTTCTTCAGTTCTATATACTTTGCTGCAAATGATGAGATTTTCTTTTCCTTTACTGCTGAATAATATTCTGTGGTGTATATATACCATGTTGTTTTTCTCTATTCGACTCTTGGCAGGTACCTACTCTGATTCTATATTGCAGCTATTGTGTCTGCATATTGTCTTTTCACTTTTTTGATAGTGTCCTTTAAGGCAAAATTTTTAAAATTTTTTGATAAAGTACCGTTTATCTATGCTTAATTTTGATATTTGTGTTTTGAGGTCATATCTGAGAATATTGCCTAACCCAACTTTATGAAAATTTACACCTATGTTTTCTTTTAAAAGTTTTATAATTTTAGCTCTTACATTTTTGTCTTTGGTCTGTTTTGAGTTAATTTTGGTATACAGTGTGAAGTAGAGTTACAACTTCATTCTTTTCTCTGTTGCTATCCAATCGTTCCAGAACCATAAGTTGAAGACTGCTTTCCCATTGAAGGGTCTTGGTAGCTTTGCTGAAAATAATAAACTAATGATATACAGGTGTATTTATGGATGCCTATTGGCCAAATTTCTTTCTAAGAATTATATTATTTGTTTTTACACTGGAATGAATAAAGAAAATGTGGTATGTGCATATGATATAATATTCAATCATAAAAATCTTAAAGTCACCAGGTATGGTGACGCATGCTTGTAATCCCAGTACTTGGAGGACTAAGACAAACAAACAAATCAACCAACCTTGAAGTCCTGTCATTTGCAAAAATGTATGGACCTGTAGTATTGTATAATTTTTATGCTAGTGTAATGAGATTTTTTTACTGTAATTTTTGGATTGTTCATTGTTAATGTATGAAAATACAAATGAATTTTATGTATTGATTTTTTAATCCTACAACCTCCCTAAACTCATTTATTTTCTCTAGTCATTGTTCTCTGGGTTTTTTAAAGATTTTATGTATATGTTCATGTTGTCCAAAAAAATAATTGTATTTCTTCCTTCACAATTATGTTTTTATGGTGCTAGGAATAGAACCCAGGGCCCCATGCATGATAGTCAAGTACTCTACCACCAGGTTATACCCCTAGCCCTCTGATAACTTTTATTTCTTTTTATTGTATGCTCTCCCTGGCTAGTACCTCCAATTCACAGTGGTGAATAAAGATGGCATGAATGGATACTCTTACTATCCTCCTGATGTTACAGGAAAAGCATGCAGTCATTTTAATTTTATGTAGTACTGGGCATTGAACCTAGGGCTAGGCAAGCACTCTACCACTGAGCTATACCCCAAGTATTTAGACTTTAACCACTAAGTTTGATGTTATCTGTTGGTATTTTTTTCTAGGTCCCCCTTATCTGATTGAGGAAATTTCTTCCATTCCTAATCAGTGCCTATTGATATTATGTGCCTTTCTCTCTTTAGTCAAGTAATAAAGTGTACTACACTTAGTGTGTGTGTGTGTGTGTGTGTGTGTGTATTACTCGGGATTGAATCCAGGAGGATTCTACCACTGAGCTACATCCCCAGCCCTTTTTATTTTTTATTTCAAAACAGGGTCTCAGTACGTTGCTGTGGCTGGCCTTGAACCTGTGATTCTCCTGTCTCAATCTCCCAAGTATTGGGATTACAAGTGTATACGCACCGCCACACTGTACATCTCTACATTAATTTTTTTTTGTGGTACTGGGGATTGAACCCAGGGGCATTCTACCTCCAAGCTACACACCCAGTCCTGTTTTCCATTCTCCATTTTTGAAACAGGGTCTCACTATCTTGCAGAGGGTCTCACTAAGTAAGTAGCTAAGGCTGGCCACAAACCTGGATCCTCCAGTCTCAGCCTCCCAACTACTAGTATTACAAGCATGTGCCACCATGCCCGGCTACATTTACTTTCTTAGTATATCGATTCAATTTTGCAATCTTAAAATGAATCCCATTTGGTCAAGAGAATATATATATATATTATACCTTTTAATATACTATGTAGTATATTAAATTATCCTCTTAATATACTACTGCATATTATATGCTAATATTTTTAAGGATTTTTGTATATATTCATAAGGGATATTGGTTCTTAGTTTTCTTTCAAAATCTTTGCTTTTGTATCAGGCTAACACTGGTCTCATATATGGAGTTGAAAAGCATTTCCTCACCAATTTTTAAAAATAATTATGGAAGCTGGGCACTACTTGGGAGGCTGACTCAGAAAGATTGCAAATTTGAGATTAGCATGTGGTAACTAAGCAAGACCTTGTTTTAAAATTTAAAAAAATAGAAAATAAAAAGATCTGGGCATTTATCTCAGAGGTCGAATGCCTCTGGGTTCAATCTTCAGTACCACAAATAAATAATTAGGGAAGAATTGGCATTTAAAAAAATATTTGGTAGAATTCACTAGTGAAGCCACTTGGGCCTGACATTTACTTTGTGGGGGAGTTGTTTGATTGTAATCCAATATTTTTACTTGTTAAAGTTGTACAGTTTCATATTTTCTTTCTTCTTTAGAAATTAATTTCTGTTAGTTATTTCTAATTTAATTTTAATGTGGTTGGAGAACATGTCTTTACTATTTCAGTTCTTTTAAATTTACTGTAATTTTCTTTATGGACTAACATGTGGTCTATTCTGTATAATGTTAAATGCATACTTGAGAAAAATGTGTATTATATGAAGTATTTTGTATATTTTGTTAGGTCTAATTGATTAATAGTGTTGTTGAAATCTTCAACTTCCTTGCTTATCTTTTGACTAGTAGAAGATGAGGTACTGAACACTAAAACTATCATTGCTGAATTGGCTATCCCACTTTCTATTCTGTCAGTTACTGCTTCATGAATTTTGGGGGCTCTATCATTAGGAGCATATGTTTACAAATGAATTGTCTTCTTAATAGATTGATTTTGGGGGGATACTGGGGATTGAACTCAGGGGCGTTCTACCTCTGAGCTATACCCCCAGCCCTATTTTTTATTCTTTATTTTGAAACAGGGTCTCACAAGTTGCGGAGTGCCTCACTAGGTAGTTGAGGCTGGCCGCAAACCCAGATCCTCCAGTCTCAGCCTCCCAAATGCTGGGCTTACAAGTGTGCGCCACCACGCCCGGCTAGATTGATTCCTTTTTAAATTATAAATTGTCTTTGAATCTGCAATCCTCCTCTCTCAGCCTCCCAAGTACTGGCATTACAGCCATGCATCACCAGGTGCAGCTAAAAATTTATCTTCTTTAAGTGAATAAACAGCAACCGGAAGTGAAAAATGTACATTCATATATATATACACATATATACTTCAGCACCCCAGGGGGCAGTATTACTCCAGCCACACCAGCTATATTTTGGTTACTGTTGGCCTGGTATACCTTTGTACATCCTTTTACTTCCAAGCCATGTATGACTTTGAACTCTTAGTGTGCATATCATGTAATTATATTATGGGTTTTCTTTTGAACTGGGGATTGAATCTAGAGGCATTCTACCTCCATGATACACCCCCAGACTGATTTTATTTCTTATTTGGAAACAGGGTCTCACTAGGTTGCCGAGAGCCTCACTAAGTTGCACTAAGTTGCCAAGGCTGGCTTTGAACCTGTGATCCTCCTGTCTCAGCCTCCTAAGTACTAGGATTAGAAGCTTGCACCACCATGCCCAGAATTATATATCTATCTGTCTATCTATCTATCTATCTATCTATCTATCTATCTATCTATCTATCTATCTACATATTAATATATCTATCTATCTACATATTAATATATAGTTACATATATAATATATAATTACATATGTAATATATAATTTATATAATTATACATAAATATATATAGGCACTTGGGATTGAAGCCAGGGGCATTCTACCTCCAAGCTATAACCCCAGCTCTATTGCTTTATATTATATTATTTATTTATATTCTTTATTTTGAAGCAGGATCTCACTAAGTTGCAGATGGCCTAAGTAGCTAAGGCTGGCTGTGAACCTGTAATCCTCCTGTCTCAGCCTCCCAAGTACTGGGATTACAAGTGTGCGCCACCACACTCAGCTTCTATATTATGTTTTGTTTTTGTTTTGTGTGTGTGTGTGTGTGTGTGTGGTACTGGGGATTGAACTCAGGGGCATTCTAGCTCCAAGCTACACCCCCAGCCCTATTTTTTATTCTTTATTTTGAAACCGAGTCTCACTAAGTTGCGGAGTGCCTCACTAGGTAGCTGAGGCTGGCCACGAACCCGGATCCTCCGGTCTCAGCCTCCCGAATGCTGGGATTACAAGCGTGCGCCACCACGCCCGGCTCTATATTATGTTTTTAAATTCACTCTACCAATCTCTGCCTTCAAATTTGAGGGTTTAATCCACTTATATTTAATGTAATTACTGGTAACATAGGATTTATGTCTGCCAATTTTCTATTTGTTTTCTATATATTTTATGTCTTCTATGTGTGTGTGGTGTTGGAGATTGAACCCAGAGGCATTCTACCTCTGAGCAACACCCCCAGCACTATTTTATCTTTTATTTGGAAATAAGTTCTCACTAAGTTGCAGACAACCTCACTAAGTTGCGGAGGTTGGCCTCGAACCTGCAATTCTCCTATCTCGGCCTCCCAAGTACTGGGATTACAGGCGTGTGCCACCATACTTGGCTATTTTATGTCTTTTAAAATTCTTACTGCCATCTTTGATACTCAATAGAAAATTTCTAGTGTGCTATATAATTCCTTTATTGTTTGTTTTACTATACATTTTTCATTATTTTCTTGGTGATTTCTCAATAAAATTAATTGATTATTATTAATTATTGATTTAGTATCTAGTTTGCATTTAGACCAATCTAATTTAAATAGCATACAAAAACTTTGTTTCTACGTATCTTCATCCCTTGTCTTTTAATGCTGTCATTACAACATATTATATCTTTATATAATACAATGAAATCAACATAATTATGTAATTAATATTTCATGCCGTGTCTTTTTTTAAGATGATATTTAACTCTGTTGCTCAGGCTAGCCTCAAATTCCTGGGCTCAAGTGGTGCACACCTTTAATATAAGTGCTTAGGAGCCTGGGACAGGAGGATCACAAGTTCAAGATCAGCCTCAGCAAGTTAGCAAGACCTTGTTTCAAAATAAAAAATAAAATAGGACTGGGGATATGGCTCATATGTTAAATACTCCTGGATTCAATCTCCAGTACTACACACACACACACACACACACACACACACACACACACACACACACTTTATTTATTTATTTATAAAGGTCTGGGGATATAGCTCAGAGGTAGAATATTCTGGATATTTTGGTACCACAAAAAAGAGCCCTGCCCTAGAATGATGCTTAAAGTTTGAACAAGCAATATAGCATCATGAGGGAAATGTTGAGAGGTCCAAGTATAAACCTGACTGGCCTTTACTTACTTTCTAATTTTCCTAGGGTATTCAGCTGTCCACCCAAGAGTAACAGGACTCTTGACTAGGCTCCCTTTTCCTTGCAGACTCATCAAAACCACCCCAGAACAAGACTGAAGCACCTACAACCATGGCATCCCCATTGAAAGGTGAGTTTTGTTAGGGTTCTGTGGGAGTATGAGAAGTCTGAAATGGTATAATGAAAACCAAGGCAGAAGCCCCAAAGCAATTGAATGAAGAATGATTAGGCTACTCAATGAAAAGATAGTAGTAAAGGAATGGAAGCAAAAATGTAGTGGAGGGTAGTAAAGAAGAAGAATCATAGATATCTAAATTCTTTGTGCAAACTTCTGAAGCAAAAGGGAGCATTGTGACTTGTGTTTTGCTCCTAGTCTGACTTGCTACGTGACTTTGGGTATCTTACCTCCCCTCTATGAAACTTCTTTCCACTGACAACCCCTAACAGTACCACAAAAAAGAGCCCTGCCCTAGAATGATGCTTAAAGTTTGAACAAGCAATATAGCATCATGAGGGAAATGTTGAGAGGTCCAAGTATAAACCTGACTGGCCTTTACTTACTTTCTAATTTTCCTAGGGTATTCAACTGTCCACCCAAAGGTAACAGGCCTCTTGACTGGGCTCCCTTTTCCTTGCAGACTCATCAAAACCACCCCAGAACAAGTCTGAAGCACCTACAACCATGGCATCCCCATTGAAAGGTGAGTTTTGTTAGGGTTCTGTGGGAGTATGAGAAGTCTGAAATGGTATAATGAAAACCAAGGCAGAAGCCCTAAAGCAATTGAATGAAGAATGATTGGGCTACTCAATGAGAGGATAGTAGTAAAGGAATGAAAACAAAACATGTAGTGGAGGGTAGTGAAGAAGAAGAATCATAAATATCTAAATTCTTTGTGCAAACTTCTGAAGCAAAAGGGAGCATTGTGACTTGTGTTTTGCTCCTAGTCTGACTTGCTATGTGACTTTGGGTATCTTACCTCCCCTCTATGAAACTTCTTTCCACTGACAACCTCTAACAGTAAGAAACTGAGCTGCCTTACATCAATTACTCATAGTACTAGTGGTCAACATCATGGCCAGGGACTCTACAAAGCCTAGCAGAGATTCCCAGAGAAGAGTTACACTTTTTCTTCCATTCCCTGCTTCACAGTTTCTGGCTGAAATAAAGGCCTCTGACCCAGATTTCCTGTTGTCATAGTAACATCTACAGTGGACCCATCCTGGATCTATACCACTGAAGTAGATGGCTACTTTGGGGATAATAGCATTACCTCATTAATTTAGCTCTTAACCAGAACTTTGCCAGCAGCTTGCAGCTAATATTTTATGTCTCACGGATTCTCAAGTCAGGGTCTCAGAGACTGAAATCCCAAAGAGAAGATTGCTTGTGTTTCACCTCAAACTCATAGTCAGCTGGTATGTACTGACATGACTGCACTGATTGTTAAAATAATTACTTTCACACCAGTTAGCTGCTTTTCTAAAACCATGAGCTCCCCATTATCACCTGTGATGCCATAGCCCATACCCTAGAACTCTCCAGACCATCTCATGGTGTCAATTCTTGCCAGGTGTGGTGGGGCACACATGTAATTCCAGTACCTGGGAGGCTGAAGCAGAAGGATCACAGGTTGGAGGCTAGCCTCAGTAACCTAGCTAGACCCTCAACAACCTAATGAGACCCTGTTTCAAAATAAATAATAAAATAGGGCTGGAGGTATAGTTTGGAGGTAGAATGCCCCTGGGTTCAATTTCCATTTACCAAAAAAGTGTAAATTCTTCACATATCAGGGGTCTATATCAGGTATCTGTTTTGATTAATTGATGTGAAATTGTTTGAGAACTTATCACTCCTGCTCTCTTTTTCTGGCTCTGAGTTATTGAGGGTAGACTTCTTAACACCATCTGTACCTTTCCCTTCTGGGTTGCAGACATTCTTAGTTATCTCTCAGCAAAGCTCAAAGCCACTTTGTGCATTACTTTTGTATTGCCAATTTGGGCTTGAAGGCTCCCATAGTTTCATGTCTCTCCCATGGAAACATCCATTGGGAGATGGGAAGTTATAATATGCCTGTCAGAGTACTGATTAGGGAAAATAAGGACATAATTCTAGGAGGGGTATAAGTTCTTATATTTTGGAGCCATGTCCTATTTCTTTTATCAAGTTTTTCATTATTTGATTCCCATCAAAAGGGAATATTTCCTTGATTTGTGTCAGCTTATAGCTTGCACTCTCTCAGATTCAACCAAAGGATCAGAGAACCATAAAAAATTTTAAAAAAAATTCTGGGACAGACTATCATAGAGTCTAGGAAAAATAAAGCCAGTTACAGCAGTATATCTGGAAGACACTGAGATTCCTTTCCTTACCCCTTTCTATCCACATACTTAGTCCCCTATATTCAGAATATGAGAGCAAAAAGCACAATAGACATCATCTAAATGCTTCCTTGAACTGACAGGGAAACTAAGGCCCCAGGACAGTCAAGGATTGGACTAAGGTCATTCTATTTATTTTTCTATGGCTGCTGAAAAAATGTATCCCAAACCTAGTATACTGAAACAATGTAAATGTATTTTTTACCACTTCTGGAGATGAGAAGTCTCAGACAGTTATTATCGAGCTACAACCAAGTTATAAGTAGGATCACATCCCTTCTGGAAACTTTGGAAAATAATCCATTTCCTCATCCTTTCCACTTTCTAGATTCCTTGGTTCATGGCATTCTTCTTCCATTTTCAAAACTAGCAATGAAACATCATCAAATCTCTCTCTGACTCTGATCTCTTATGTCTCTTACCTCCATTTTTTAATGATCCTTGTGTATTCATTGAGCCCACCCAGACAATTGAAAATACTATCTCTATCTAAACACCAATAATTATCAACTTTAATTCTATCTGTAACCTTAGTTCCTCTTTATAATATAAATTGATACACAGGTTATAAGAGTTTGGATGTGAACAACTTTGGAGTTATTCTGCCTAACACAACTTTTGGAGTTATTCTGCCTAACACAATCACGCAGGATTAAATGACAAATCCAGGTCTGGAATCCCAGAACAGTGGATTCCTCCAAGTTTTAGGCATACTAGACATATGTACCCAGGAGGCTCAGTGGAAATATGCTTTGAAAAAGAAAGAAGCTAGGAACTTGGCCAAAGAGCATTGCAAGAGAAAGAATTGTTGTGACTGTCAGAATCTCAATAATGTAGTATTTTAGTGAAGCTAGGTTACCACTTTTTTCTTTCTAAGGGAAGATGAACACCTCCTGTCTTAGTCCCAAGGAAAGCCTGGAGGTCTGGCTCAAAGACTCAGGCCAATTAGCCATTGACCAGTGAGACTGGGAGAACTTCTTTAGACATGGTATCTCTTTCCCTTCTCAAGTCTTTCTCATGAACCTGGGAGTTTTTGTTTTGTTTTGGAGTGTGTGTGTGTGTGTGTGTGTGTGTGTGTGTGTGTGTGTGTGTGTGTTTCTTGTTTTGGATATTTGTTTTCTTTTGTTTGTTTGTTTTTGTTTTTGTCTCTTTGAGAAGCTGAGAAGGTTAGGAGAAGGTGGAAAATGGAAAAGAAAAAAGCCTGGGCTAGTCTGGGCGGATCCTTAGAGATTTTGTTTCTGGTCTTATTTTCAACCCTGTACCACTGAATTTCATTTCACCTCCTAGGAAGTGGCCTGCCTATCTTTGCCATCATCCTCATCATCTGCTTGTGCTGTGTGGTTGTTATCACCATGGCTTATATCATGCTCTGCCGGAAGACATCCAAACAAGGTGAGTGATGATTGTGTTGCTTTTGTTCAGTCCTTCTGGCTATATATTTGAGTCTATTCTCTATATCAGGCACTGTGTTAGGCACTTTGGTGAGTCCCCAGCCTACTTAGGAGTGAGGACAGAAATACAGGGAGACAGATGTCCATGCAAACAATAAGACTTATAGAAGTAGGTGGAAAAATCTTTGTTGCCCAGCCAAGTACATTACATCCCTGTAATGTGTCACTTTATAAGGATGCGAGAGAAGTTTCTTGCAATTTACTGAGGGGATTCAAGGTTGAAGCATGGCATTTATCAATGATAATACATAGGGATACAGTTATGAGCACAAAACCTGGAGAAGACAATACTAAGGGAGTCCTGAAGAGAAGAGAGTCAGTTATGGATGGAGGAATTAGGAAGAGCTTTCAGGCAGCAAAACAAAGAAGGCACTGGAGGAAGAAAACATTGTGTAAGGAGATAGTACTCCAGGAAAGGAGAACTTCATGAGGAAATGAGTAAAGGTCTAAAAGACAACTGCATGTGAGGTCATCAATAAAGAAAATTTATGTATATGAGCATTAGGGAAATACAGGGAGAAGAAAGTTAATTTCTGATTTTTAGAAGGCTTTGAATGTCAAGGTAAATAATACAGACTTTCTTCAGTAGTCTTGCAAAGGCACGAAAAGTCATCCAATTTGTTTTTGAGCGGGGGCAGGGGCGTGATGAAGGTATAGTTGTCAGAGACATTTAAGAACTATGGACAAACAGAGGAAGAAAAGGGGACTTGGAATATTTGTTTCTAAGAAAAGGCTAGCTATATAACTCAATGCCCACTGCACTAGACATTTTGCCTAGCATTAGCTTGTTTCTTTACCCTATTCATAAATGACCTGTTTTCCACCATGGATCTCTCTCACCAAAGAGAAGGTAGTCTCAAATATCTCCTTCTCTAAGGTTTCAAGAATAAGCTCTGGCTTAGGCCAATTATCATGCCTATGACCTGTGAGGATGCATTTGGAAATTGGATATATTTACCTCAAATAGCCACAAACCCCTGGGACCATAAAAGGAAAGTATTCACCATGGGCTTGATGAGGGTGGGGACAAATAGCACATTAGATCGTTTACCTCTCAAAAATGTGCCATGGTTCTTGGTAGTCAAAGAAATAGAAGTCAAAATGTAGTACTCTATTCAAGACCCTCTGTGATGTGGCTTCGGGCCATCTTCTCAACCTGCACCACTCCCTTTTACCTCTTCTCATTTCCAGTTGCTGAAGTCAAACAAGCAAATAGGCCTACACATCATACCTCTATGCCTCTTCCCTTCCAAGTTTGCCTTCACACAACTCATTTTCTATTTATCTATAAAGGAGCCTCAGGGCATGGATTCAATTTAAGATGTAGTTATTGAGCACCTACTGTGTGCCAGATGATGGACATATAAAGGTGAGAATAATCTGAGTCCACACCTGAAATCTCAACACTTGTGAGACTGAGACCAGAAGATCGCAGGTTTGAGGCCAGTCTCATCAACAGAGTGAGACCCTCAGCAACTTAGCAAGATCCTGTTTCAAAATAAAAGGTAGAAAGGGCTGGGGGCAGAGCTCGGAGATAGAATGCCGCTGGTTTCGATCTCCAGTACTCCCCCCCTAAAAAGATGAAAAAGACAATGCCTTGTACAGGGGCTCCCAGCCCGATGGAGGAAGTAAGACATGGAAATGTGGGTCTCTACCACAAGGCAGAAGGTCTGCAGCTTGCCATGTTTATTTTTTGTGTGTTTTAATGCATGCATTCCCATTTGCTCCCTGGTAAGATTATAAGCACCTAGAGGGCAGTGCCAAGAGATGGTCATCTTTGTGCCAAGCTAAGCCTTTGAGCTGGTATGGTATATAGTACAGTTCTCCTCCACAGACACTAGGGGGCAATGGTGACCTACTCCAGGGCTTTTATTGAGTATGGGGTTGGGTGAGCACACTTGGGAGTGGCTTGGGCCATGGTCCCTGACCTTGTACTAATCCAGCCCCTTCTTCCTGGGCTCTGGCCCAGAAGTCAAGTTTCCCACAAGGACTCTCTAAGCCTCTTTGGTGAGATTTCTGGGTGGAGAGCGGGGTCAGGTTCCAGTGCTCTCCCTCCACCCACACTAAGCAACAGCTCCAGTCCAATATCCTGAGTCAGAGATGCCAAAGAGGACAGTGACCAAGTGCGTTTCCCCTTATTTTTTTTTTAACAAATCTGCATCTCCAATGTTTCAACTTATTTCTCCAATCCCTTCATGTTGGAAAGCTGAGGCATATTGACATTACCTTCTGTCCTCCTCCCTCATCTTTTGACTGGTACCCGGAGTCCATGGTTGCTTTATCCTTCTCTGCTCTATATAGAAACTTCTGACGTGATTCCTCCTTCTTTTCTAGAGCATATCTATGAAGTTAACAGGTAAGATGACCTCTCATTTTCCATATTATGACCCCTTCCCTGCCCTCTGTTCCGTTGGTCATTGAGAAACATGGAGAAAGGGGATGTGAGGCATAGAGGCAGTCCCTTCATTGTCAGGACAGAGCATTCTTGCTCTCTCTGAGCTATCTTCTAAAATTCTGACTTGGCTCACTAGATAATTTAGGTCTCCCAGCCTTATGCTCCCAGGATCCCTGGGTGCCAAGAGCCTGAGAGTCAGTTGAATTAGTCATAAGGGTGGGAACGAATTTAGTCATAAGGATGGAAAAGCAGGATCTAAGGCCCAAGCCCATTCTCATGGGTGATGGGCTCTTGGGTCACAGGGTGCATAGCAGGGAGACCAGTGACTCTGGAGAAACCATGAGGGTGCCTGTCTTTGCCAGTGGCTGCTACATCGATGAGCCAGTTTCCAGGGCTCCGGGCAATGACTACTCTGAGGAGCAGTGCCTGGGCCAGGAGTACCAGATCATTGCCCAGATCAACGGTGACTATGCCTGCCTGCTGCACACTGTTCCCCCGAATTGTGAGATTATGGTCACCGAGGGAAAGAATGTCAACTAAAAATGTCCCACCAGGTCAAGGTGTGTTGACATAATTGCCCGTACAGTTCCTGTCTTCTGCATGGACCGCTTTCCTGCTACTTCTCTTCCTGGAGAATCCCAAGTGTCAGTCTGGACAGTGTTGGGGCCCTTGGAAATTGTCTTTGCTTAAGAATTTGCCATAAGCAAGCCAGCTGCTGAATTTGTCATTGGGACCCTTCTAGCATTTCTTTCTGGTGCTTCTACTGCTTTTCTCCAAACACCAGAGAGGCCCTAGCACTAGGGCTTGGCCATTGTACCTCCAAAAACTACCAGAAGACCAGAGGAGGCTAAGCTCTGCCGGCCTGGGGAATCAGCTGTGTCCAGGATCACTTCTGTTTCTCCAAAGGCAGACAGCTTTTTCTTGAGATTGTCATGTCATAGGAGGCCTGGGTTGTGTTCTGCCTCTGCACTGTGAGTCTAATGCCCTGGTATTCTTTTGGTGCTCAATAAATATCTAATCATGATAGCAACTTCAGTTGTGTTGGCATTCTCTCAAGATGTGGTAGGACCTACCAAGACTTGTTAAAGTGAGACTAGTTAAGATGTATGGGACCCTGGGAGTATGGATCACACTTTTGTTGTTTCAGTCTTTATGCTTCCCACCCATGCCATCCATACAACTCCTTCCAGGTAGACCCAGCTAGAACACAATGATCTTTGGTTGAACAGTACTCTACTGACTTCCATTACCCTCCCCATCATCCTGCCATGTTCATCAGGATGACTCTTCCCAGGCCAACTGGAAGCCTCACACACACACACACACACGCACACACACACACACACACACACACACAAAAACACACAAAAAAACAAACAAACAAACAAAAAAACCGAGCCGGGCGTGGTGGCACACGCTTGTAATCCCAGCATTCGGGAGGCTGAGACCGGAGGATCCGGGTTCGCGGCCAGCC
Source organism: Graphiurus murinus (assembly GCA_004027655.1). NCBI lineage: Eukaryota > Metazoa > Chordata > Mammalia > Rodentia > Gliridae > Graphiurus > Graphiurus murinus. Next base: position 16,467 of record PVLC010005157.1, read on the forward strand.
TCAGCTACCTAGTGAGGCACTCCGCAACTTAGTTAGACTTGGTTTCAAAATAAAGAATAAAAAAAATGGGGCTGGGGGTATAGCTCAGAGGTAGAATGCCCCTGAGTTCAATCCCCAGTACCGCCAAAAAAAAAAAAAAAACCTATTTCTGTCTCAGGGGACCATACATGCAGAAATGAAGAGATTCCCTACTTTCCCAAGCATGCATACACTATCCTTGGGGTACTTGTACTTTTCTTGCTGTTGACCCCTTCTCACAATGTGGGATGGGGCAAAAGCAATAAAGTCCTTCTTTTCAAGCAGAAATGGGATTAGGGGTATGCGTGGGAATCAGTTTGTGTGTACACAGTTATGCACTTTCTTTTTTTCCTTTTTTTAAATTCTGTGGTACTGGGGATTGAACCCAGTGGCATTCAATCTCTGAGCTACACCCTCAGCCTTTTTTTTAAATTTTGAAACAGGGTCTTACTATGTTGCAAAGCATCTTGCTAAATTGTTGTGACTGGCCTTAAACCTGTGATCCTCTTGTCTCAGGCTACCAAGTACTAGGATTTCAGGTGTGTGCTACTGTGCCCAACTGTTTATACAACTTTAAATCAAGCTCCTCTGTAATAACCTGTTTGGACCAGGTCTGCACTGCTTCTTTACTCCATGTAATTCATGCCAAATCAGCTTCGTGTGTGTGTGTGTGTGTGTGTGTGTGTGTGTGTGTGTGTGTGTGTGTGTGTTGTACTATGGGAATTCTACCTCTGAGCTAGACCCCCAGCCCTTTTTATTTTTCAGTTTGAAACAGGGTCTCACTTAGTTATCAACTGCTGCCCCAAAACCTAAGACCCTTCTGTCTCAGCCTCTCAAGTACTATGATTACAGGCAGGCGTGCACCACCACACCCAACCAGGTTCCTTACTCTTCATGGAAACTGTCATCTTGCTACTTCTAGTTCTAGGGCAGCCACAGGGTCAGGTCAGGTTTCACCAAGAGCTGTTTCTCTTTGGGGATGATTACAGAAGTCAAAACAGTACACAGAAGTGAACAAGGAGGAGTCTTCTGCTTCACCACCCTGCAATCTGCCAAGTCCATGGTCAAAACCTCAACGTTTTCCTCATCCCTTGACACTATCTTTACATAGTTTGTGAAAGGAGCAAATTCTTCTTCCCCATCATACTTACAAGCCTCTGAAACTGGGCCCCCACCCAATGGAAACCTCAACTTCCTTCATAAAACAGCTCTGTGTCCAGACCCCACAGCCTTTGAAAACACTCATTATCTTTTTCTACTACCCTTACAAAAAAGTAATTCCTGGGCTAGAAGAAAAAATCTTGGGATTTCCACTGGTAAATTGAGTCACAAATGCAGAACACCCCACCATCCTGCAGAGAAACTGTGGAATTCTAGGGAGAGCTCATAGTCTTTCATCATAAAGAGCTTAGAGATTGTTGATCTTAACACTCCCATATTACAGATGAAGAAATGAAGCCCAGAGAGAAACAGTGACTCATTTAAAGTCACACATATCAAGTCAGTGGTAGAACAGTCTGGCCTGTGAACTAGAAGTATATATTCATTGTAATAAGAACCTTCTGGAAATCATCTTCACCCTCAAAGCAAGAATTGTTCCCATACAGGACAAGCCAGTAAGTGATTCCTAGTTACGAAAGTACCCAAAGTTTCAGGATAGGCTGAACAAAAAAGGGGTAACAAATTGGAAGCTGTTTTAGATAGCTAGCTGGCCAGGGGAAAGTAGGAGAGTGAAAAAACGGATGATTTCTAGAAAAGAGGGAAGGTATGAAGCTCTTTCGGGGCAGTTTCTCAAATTTTGTTCCATGGGATATTAGACCCAGAAGATAGACCATGGGAAAAAAAAATTCTCATGATTAGCCAGGCACAGTGACACACACCCATAATCCCAGCTACTTGGGAGGCTGAGGCAAGAGGATCACAGGTTCAAGGCTAGCTTGGGCAGCTTTGTAAATCCCATAAAAAATAAGAAAGAGCTGAGAGAGTGTTTGCCTACCATGTGCCAAGCCCTGACTTTAATCCCCAGTAATGAAAAAAAAGTCCCCACAGTCAGATAGGCATGGGAAATGCTTCATTCTGTAGCTTCATCCTGGAGATTCCCAATGCAATATTAAAAGCTCTGAAAAATTCTGCAATAAAGTACTGCATAACTTTGTGTATTCAAGTAATTCCAAAATTTATTTTCCCTCTGATTCTAATTTTTCCCTCCTTCTCCTTCACTTATTGGCCTTATTTCTCAGGAAGAAAAAAAAATCTTCTATGCTGTGTACTCCCTAATACACTCTGTATCATTGTGATCCCCACAGTTTGTTTGTTCATCCAATTTTCACAAAACTCTGGATGACATTTGGCTCAAAGACCCAAAGCTAATAGATTACTAGAAAGTCAATCAATCAGTAAATATTTATTGAATATTTTCTGTAACCAAAATACAGCACTACAGCAGGGGAGGCAATTGATGAAACATAATCTTGTCTTCTACAAGCTCAGAATGTAGTGGGAAGTATAACGATAACCCCTGGAAATTAATTAACAATCCAAATGGTTCTATTGGGTGGTAGGAGATATAGGGATACATACCAGGACCCAGACAAGGAGTTCTTTGTGAATGAAGGTGGAAAAAGTATAGGATAACTTTCAAAGGACAGCAGAGAGTGGGTATAGTGGTGGACACTTGCAATCCCAGCTGAGACAGGAGGATAGCTGGTTCAAGGCCAGCCTCAGAAACTTAGTGAGACTCTTTAAAAAAAAATTAAAAGGGGCTTCGGGTGTGCCTCAATGGTAGAGCACCCCTGGGTTCAATTCCCAGTAGCATGCCTGTAATCCCAGTACTTGAGAAACTGAGACAGGAGGATCACAGGTCCTAGGCCAGCCTTGGCAATTTATTGAAACCCCCAGCAATTTAGTGAGACCCTGTTAAAATTTTTAAAAATGATTTAAAAAGGGGGTGTATATCAGAGATAGAATGCCCTTGAGTTCAATTCCCAGTACCAAAGTTAAAAAAAAAAAAGACCCTGGAGAGATTGCTCTTGGGTGGAGGCAAAAAATGTAGGGAAGAATTGACAGAGAGAAATGGAGAAGGTATTCTGAAAAAGAGAAAAGGCAGGAGGAAAAAGGAGGAGTTAGGCAAGGCCAGGCTGTGTTTAGAAGGCGAAAATGAATGTCAAGACAGCGGGTTTCCATGCCCTGCTTTCTCACAAAGGCCATGATATTTGTTTGCGTGAGAATTCTGGTGTCCTGGCCGTGAGACTCCGGAAGGGGAATGTGAAGGAAGAAAAGAATAACGACTAAAAGAGCACTTCCATCCCCGTTTCCCTTATGCCTTTTCAAGACTATTGTGCACTCCTCAGCATTCTCACGATGTGTGTTCTCCGGGAACCCTCAGATGCAAAGCTTCAGTTCTCACGAGGTCACAGAAACATCGGCAGAGCTTGGCGTTTGGTGAGCGTTCTTTCGTTCAACGGCTGTCTATTTGTTGTATCCCATCTGCCCTGCCCGGAGCTGCTAGGCATGTGCCGCACTTGGGGTATTTGACAAACTGACACTCTACCACACGGAGTGTCCAACTCAGCTTGTCAAATACACGGAGCGTGGCACTGCAGGATGCCGGGCCAGAGGTTACCGCGAGGCAATGAGATCTTCCTGGAGGATTCGGCCCTGGAAGAAAGAGTGAGAGAGTAGTGGTGAAGTCAGGGAACTTGCAGAGGCTGAAGCACCAGAACAGGGAAGTGATCTAAATAAGCATGGGGCTCCTAACCTAGATCCTGGGTGCTCAGCTGAGGGGGAGTGGGTGTCCTCTGAACTGAGTCTTGGATCTATGGCATCTCTAGGGACTCCAAGCCATAGTGGGTTCCTCTATGAGTCAGACTCATCATCCTGCCTTCCTGTCTTGAGGAAAGATCTAGGCTCCCCAGGCAGTGTCCTTGGTTCCCTTCTTCCCAATACCCCCAAGATGTGTTCTCAGTGTTGTGGTCATGCACATAGACTTTGGGGTTCAACATGGGTTTGAATCCCACATCTGCCATTAACTGGCTGGACAACCTTGGGTAAACTGTTGCACCTCACTGAGCACTAGTGTGTGTAAGTACAGTGCCTACCTCATGAAGTTACTGTGAGAATGACATGTAAAGCCCTTGGTTTTACATTTGATATATAACAAGTGCTCAAAATAAAGGTGCCTGTGCCATAAAAGGTAAAGCAAGGCAAGAACTACTGGAAAATGTTGAAAAAATTGAAATGGATGTGATAGCAATTTATTGTGGCCTCCTCCTTGTCCAGTAAGATCCTTTTCTCCTATAAGGACTCCGGAATGGCAGCAATACAAGTTCCCTTGGAAATGATATAGTCTCATCCACTCAGGGTTATAAAGGAGGAAACGAAGGCTCATATTGGTGAAGAGACTTGATAAAAGTAATATGATAAGCCGTTTGTAGTTAGGGGTTAAGCCCAATATCACCCCATCGTGCCTTCTAGTTTTTGCCATTGGTTTTTGTACCACCCTGCTTTGTGCATCCCTCTGGGAAAAGGGACAGACACACCAATAAATGGACTAAACACAGGCAGTGCCCTTTGCAATAAGGCACTGGGATCCTTGAACCCAAAGTCACCAGGGCTATAAGGAAGCTGCCAGGAGCAGAGCAAGGCTTAGAACTTCTTGGAGAATTTCCTTAGCGAAAAAAAAAAAAAGTTCCTGCTGCCAAAAAAAATGCCAGGTTACCACTGTCAAATTTTGCCCTTCTCAGCCATGGCAGTTGACCTATGAGAGAATAGTTGATCTACATTAAATATACTGCCATGACAGCCAGGCGGGGTGGTGCACGCTTGTAATCCCAGTACTTGGGAGGCTGAGACTGGAGCATCTGAGTTTGCGGCCAGCCTCAGCTACTTAGTGCAGCTCTCCGGAACTTAGTGAGACCCTGTTTCAAAATAAAGAATAAAAAATAGGACCGGGGGTTTGGATTGGAGGTAGAATGCCCCTGGGTTCAGTCCCCAGTACCGCAAGAAAAAAAAAAAAAAGATAAATATACTGACATGAAAAGTGGCAAGAATCAGGAATGGAAAACTGGCCTATGAAGTTTTCTGGCAAGAAAATACTCACTGTTTTTTCTCAGCTGTTTTGGTTAAATGTAAGGGAGTGAAATGCCCTTCCAATTTGATATCTGGAAGTAAAGTCAAAGCTAAGGATCTAAGTTACCTTCACTTCCCTCTCTACCTCCCCAGTCCAGCCTAAGCCACTCAGAAGTGTGGCTCTTGGCCAAAGCAGCAGTCATAGTAACCATATATGGCATGGAGGAAAGAATCAGCCAAATTTGGGTTCTAATACTGTCTTGGCCACCAAGTAACCAATCATGGCTTGGTCATGTCTTTCTTTGGGTTTCAGTTGTCTTCTCTAGAAATGGAGATAAGAAGACTTACCTGGCCAGGTGGTTAGAAAATGTTTGGCGAGTTTTCCAGTGCTTCTTATATGGGAGCTCAAGGAGACCTTGGCCCAGCCCCTGAAACTATATCTAGAAGCTTGCTAAGAAAGCTAATTATCAGAGTTTGAGATGGGGTGGTAGAGGAGATAAAAATGGACTAGTACATTTCTTCTCTCATCATCCCTTTTGCCTACCAGCTGCAGTAAGAAGACTTGGATAATCTGGAGGTATTCATAGCCTTCTGAGTGCCCCTTATGCTTTCATTCATCCCAAGAAGCCTGAAAGAGAGGTGTGAAAGGAACCAAAGATTCCTAGGACACTGGAAGTTGAAGAGCTTTATAGACAATGTTGTCCCAATATTGATGGAAGAGATCAGTGGCTGAGCTGGAAGTAAACGGGTTTCATTTCAATTATTGTTATTCTAGTGAATGCCACTCCAGTGGAGTATTTATTTTAAAGAATAGGTTCAGTTGAGAAAGGTTGGCCAGACCTATAGAAAGAAGAGGTGGATACCCATATGGGATGATGCTGAGGGACTCTGAAAGCCCTGCTGTCAGTCCATTATACTGTCTGAAATCTACCATCTGATTACTCCCATCTGAAATGAAAAATCCTCCATTGGAGTATTCCATATTCAACTATTGTTGAGGTGATGGATAGGTCAGTTTTAATTAAAGGAAATGGAGAGGGTAGGCCTAGAGGATGAGGTATAGGCAGGCATCTGGGGATTTCTAAACACTCAGAATGAACCAAGTATCTGAAAAAGGAATGGAGAAAACGATGCCTTAAAATATCCAGGCTGCCTCCAGTATCAGGAAGCAGCTGAGTTGGATACAAGACTGCTGCTGCTTCTTGATGTCTTGGTCGTCCTAGGATAGAGCAGAAAGAGCACTGGCCTGGGAATGCATACACAATGCTGCCACAGATTGTGTGTGACCTTGAGCAAATCCTTTCCTTCCTCTTTCTGGACCTCAGTTTCTTCCATATGAACCTGGTCTCTATGGGTCCTTTTTCTGTGGGACCAGAGATTGAACTCGGGGGCATTTTACATCTGAGCTACACCCCTCAGCCCTATTTTATTTTTATTTTGAATCAGGGTCCTGCTAAGTTGCTGAGGCTGGCTTTAAACCTGCAATCCTCCTATCTAAGTACTGGGGTTACAGGCATGTGCCACCAAGCATGGCTCTAGGGGTCCATTTACTTCTGAAATTTTAATAGTCAAGTACAAAACTGGAAGAAGAAAGGCTTTCATCTTTGAGTTGTACCTTTCAGAGAGTGCTCTATGAATCACCATCAGCTCTTCCCCCGATGTGTTCAACTCTGCCTACGGATATACATTTCCTCATCACTCTCATCCCCATTCTCAACAGAGGAATGGCAACCACCAAATCAAAGGATGGAAAAACCAAGTCTTTAGATAGCATGCCTCTCACCCTTCTCTTCCTCTTATTTGCAAAAGAGGCACAAACGCTGAGTCCTAGACTGGAGAAATGACTCACCCAAGATAAACATTGGGTAAATGACACAACCAGGATTGCCACTCAGATTTCCCAATTCCTGGGTCCACAGACCATTTCACTTCCATATGACGATCTCCTAAACATCCTTCTCTGGTAAGAAATAGCATTCCCCTTCTCTCCACCACTAGAAGCTCCAGGATAGAAGGCCAATGGGAAATTTCATCTGCCTCATCCTTAACCCTGAATCCCAGACAACAATCTGAGGAGAATAGGACAGGCAGATTTGGGTCACCCTTAGTTGCCATGGACACTGCCCCAGCTTGGGAATTCAAGAAGAGAGCAAATGCATACTGTACCTGTCTTTGGAGTGGCGCTTCGATCTTGGAGGAGACACAGGTTCACCGGTGCTGAGCCAAACTGTAGGAGCTGGAGAGAACTGGGCTTTATGTCGTTAGTGGGAAGGTCATGTGCTTTGAAGGGCCCTTGGTGCCTTGAAGAGGAAACAGAAATGAGGAAGATAAGGCTGAGGTTAGCCAACGGAAATCTGGGTGCAAAATGACAAAACAGGGCTGTTGTGAAAGGGTCCACACTGCCATGCCCCCACCCACTCTTGGCCAACCTCCAACAGACACAGGCTCTCCCAAGCTACAGGGAGGGAGAACAGAAAGTCACTGGCTGTCCCTGGGTTCTGCCTTGGGGCAAGGAGTAGATGAGGGAATCCTGGACTGTCCGAGCTATGACATTATCTAATGAAGTCCCCATTGTCAAAACCAAGAGACCGGGCTAAGGAAGGATGCAAAGCAATGCCCAACATCACAAAGCAAGTTTCCATTTCTATGGACTCAAAATCACTCTGTTAGAATGCCTTCTGGTCCTGGGATACCCCATTTACTTCCAACTTCCCTTTTGGCACACATAACCAGCTACATCATTTGCAGGGCTTTCTACAAAATAAAAACATAGGCCCCTTGTAAAAATATTAAGAATTTCAGCAAGGTAATAGTAGAATATTAAGTCAAGTATGGGGTCCTTCTAAGCATGGTGTCTTGTGAAACTGTACAGGTCACATGCTTAGGAAACTGGTATCTAGTGGCACAGCTACGGTCACAGGTCACATTCTGGCAACCAGGGGACTTACAATAGGAAATAAATAATTTCACATTTATTTATTGGAGTTCTTATTAATCATATTACACATATTATCTCATTAACTCAATAGCCCTCTGGTGTGATATTATCATTATCCTTATATGTAGGTGAGGAAACTGAGAGGCATAGGAATAAAGTGACTTGTCTAAGCAAAAAAAAAAGGCAGAATTCTCACTCAGTTCTAACTCAAAAGGTTAGGCTTTTTGTACTCCTCCACATTGGCTATGTGGAAGGGAAAAGAAAGTAGTTGACCCTGAAAAAGTACCGAGCCTTACGTTCAACTGTTCAACTATGACTGACCTTCAGGCTGAGTAAGGGGCATGAAGGGTATGGGAAGAAAGTGAGTGGTTTCCTGGAGCCTCATGTTTACAATCCCTGGGAAGTTCCCATTCATAGCCAGAAAGATGATAATGAATTCCTATTATACAATTCTCTCCATCAGGGATTCTACGGATACATAAAGTGAGAAGAGCAATTTCTGTGATAGATATACTTGGGAGCTTCAATGATTGCAGTGGCCGATCACAGTCCTTAGCCTATGCTAGTGGAAGTAGGACCCTGCACAGTACTTGATCCCTGGAGAATAATCTATCCAGCCAGGTGTGGTGGTACACACCTATAATCCCAGTAATTGGGAGGCTGAGACAGGAGGATAGCTGGATCAAGGTCAGCCTCAGCAATTTAGTGAGGCCTTCAGTAACCTAGTGAAACAAAAAGTAAAAGGGTAGGGGATTTAACATGGAGGCAGAATGCCCTTGGGTTCAATCCCCAGTAACACACACACACACACACACACACACACACACACACACACACACACATAAATAATCTATCCAAACTATTTATAAATTCAGGTTCAGGAGAAGAGACCACATTCTAGGAGCTCTGAACCCTCATCCCAGTTCTGTTCCTTGCTTGAGCCTTGGTTTTCCATTTTAACCGTCAGAAGTTGGACTAGATGGTCTTGGTGGCCTCTCCATCTCAAACATTCCCCAGGTCCTTTACGGCTCCCCTATTTGTACACCTCTTTACTCACTATGGGCTTCTCTGTGGTCACAGGACCTAAGGCTCTTGGGACAGCCTGGGACAGGAATTCAATTGCATTCACATTACTCTGCAGAAAACTTCCTTCTACCAGAATAATTTATTGGCTTGGGCCTTGAGACCAGTTTCCCCAGATCTGGCTTCTAGAAAGATTCAGTTCCTGTTTCTTTTTGGTTTCTGACTAAAGCATGGGACGGAAGCGGGATGGTCCTGTGGGCACTCTGCTAGGAGGGGGCCCTCTCCTTCTTACACCAGAGAGATTGAGTAAGTTCAGCTATCTACTCCCTTTTTTTCCCTGCTGTACCAGTTAAGGTACTCTACTGGCTTTTTAACAAGGATCATGTGAAGATATTGTCTTTATCTAAAGGGGGTAATTAACAGTGTCCTTTTTTCCCCTTGTGGTACTAGGGATTGAACCCAGGGGTGTTCTACCTCTGGGCCACATCCCCAGCCCTATTCTATTTTTTATTTTGAAACAGGGTCTCACTAAGTTGTGGAGGGCCTTGCTATGTTGGTGAGGCTGGCCTTGAACCTGCAATCCTCCTAACTCAGCCTCCCAAGTACTGGGACCACAGGTGTGTGCCACTACAACCAGCTTAATAGTGTCTTTTGTGAGCCCCATACCAAGTCCATGAAAGAGCATTAGGAGCCAGAAAGACGCCAAAGTCATGCCACCTGTGCAAGTGCTCAAATTAGAGCAAAGGGCCCTGGGTTCCTTGGAGTTCCTCTTTACTCCAGAAACACAAAGCATTCTGGGAAGGTTCAAGTTTGCAACAACAGCACAAAGGGAACTCTTTTTTTGAGGGGGGACTAGGGATGGAACCCAGAGGTTCTACCTCCAACCTACACCCCCAATCTTATTTTATTTCTTATTTAGAAACAGGGTCTCACTAGGTTGCTGAGAGCCTCGCTAAGTTGCTGAGGCTTGCTAAGTTGCCGAGGTTCTCAGCAACCTAGTGAGACCCTCCCAAGTACTGGGATTACAAGTGTGGGCCACCACGCCTGGCTGGAACTCTTCTTTTAAGTCCATTTTCTCAGCTGTTGCTCAGAGCAACTAAAGGTCAAAGAAATTTCCCACTTTGGATGTTCTCTGTCATGGCTATGTTTGTGGAAAGAGATGAGAAAAAAGGGAATAGAGTTTCCAGGAGAAGCAGGTAGACACTGCTGGGGATCCACACTGTGGATACATTAGTTTACTCACTTAGTGCTGTAGTGGAGAGAACACTGAAGCCTGGTGTGGTGGCTCTTTCCTGGATTCCCAGTACTTGGGAGTCTGAGACAGGAGGACTGTAGGTTCAAGGCCAGCCTCAGCAAGTAGTGAGACTCTCATTAACCTAGCAAGACCCTATTTCAAAATAAAAAAATAAAAATAAAAAAGACTAAGTTCAGTTATAGAGAGCCTCTAGGTTCAATCCCCCAGTACTACCCCCCACACACACAAATGAACAATGAAGCCACACATGGTGGAACATGCCTATAATCTCAATACTTGGGAGGCTGAGACAGGAGGATCACAAGTTCTAGGCCAGCCTCAGCAACTTAGCAAGACTCTGATTCAAAATAAAAAAATAAAAATAAAAAGGGATGGGCATATATCTCAGAGGTAGAATTCCCTGAGTTCAATCCCTAGTACCAAAAAATAAAATTTTAAAAATGAACACTGAGGCAGAGTCCCTCTGTTTTAGAACCTGGGTTATAGCCCTAGCTCTATGACTCATTAACTTTGCGATCCTGAACAATCATGCACAGCTTGCATAGCCTCGGTAGCCACATGAGATGGAGGGATCCTCAGGCTAGAGGGAGACAGGTATACACCCAAGGAACTATGTAACTCTACAAAACGCAACAAGTGATTTGACAAAGGTATAAAGTGCCATCAGAGGAGTAGATAAGAAAGATGTGATTCTTCCTGGATGTAGAATGAGGAGGTGTTGGAAATTAGAAAGGTTTTTAGAAGAGGAAGATTTTAGCTATATCTTAAAGGATACAGAAAGGGAAAATGATGCTCCCCATCTTTGGAAAGCCTTCTCTGATCACCTCTAGCAAAGTTAGTTGCTCCCTATATTGCCCTCCTCTAGTCTCAGAAAAGAAAAAAAAAACTGTCCATACTGTCCTTTTGAATATTTGTCTCTCCCAGGAGACAAAGAACTGCTCAAAGTAAGGACTGTTTCTGATCCCTATTGTCTTTCCATGGCAAGGAAGGAAATCATTTTCCCAGAACTGTGAGTTGAATAAATGAAAGAGTCAATGCATAAGTAAAGGAAGGAGATGTCATTCCTTAGCTTATCTACCTCCATGAAGGAACTGAGCAGCTCCCCCACCTTCACTTTGACTTCACCTCCCTGCTAACTCACCCCACCTCCTTCGGGAAGCCTTTCAAGAAGGGGGCCCAGGGACAATTGCACAGCTATGACCACTTCCTGTGCAAGAAGCCAGTGTCCACACACTCTACCTCAACCCTGGTAATTGCTTTCCATCGAATTGCACTGGGGCTTCCTCCCCGAGAGTTAAACCAAAAGCTGATGCAATGTGCAGGGCACCCTGGGGCTAGGATTGAAGGACTTCTTGTATACCTGAATCTGGGCATATTTCACCGTGAGGCTCCCCACAAAGCCAGTGATATTGACAAGACAGGCAACAGCAATTAACCTACCAAATACAGATTGAATATATTCAAAAGGGGTGTTTTGAGCTTCTACTGGCTACAAAGCTCTGTGCTTGGCACCAAGGGTAGGACTAAAAACTACATCAGAGCAGGAATATATTGCAATTTAATAGAAATATAACACGAGCCACAAATATTCTAATAGCCACATTAAATATTTTTAAATAGATGTGTGAGCCAGAAGTGATGGCACTTGCCTGTAATCTTAGTTCTTGGGAGGCTAAGACAGGAGGACCACAGGCTAGAGGACAGCCTCAGCAACTTAGCTATATGGGAGGCTGAGGCAGGAGGATTGCAGGTTCCTGGCCAAACTGGACAACTCAGCAAGACCCTGTCTTGAAATAAAAAGGGTTGAGGATGTAGTTCAGTGGTAAATTCCCAGTACCAATAAATAAATAAATATATGAGACTATTTTCAAGTATGTATATACTTCTTTAAATATTTTTTATAGATGCATCACAATTGCTCATACTAGTAGGATCTGTTGTTACATACTTGTACATCCATGTAAGACAATTTAATCTCATTCCCAGTACCTTCCCATTCCTCCTCAGGAATATACTTTATTCATTCCAATGAATTAAAAATGTAATTTCAACCCGTAAACAATATAAATATTTATTTTATACTTGTAGTACATCTCAATTTGGACCAGCCACATTTATTAGTGTGTACTTGTCATACGTGGCCAGTGGCTAACATATCAGTTGAAAGATGTGGTCCCTGAGCAGGGCGCAGTGGTGCACACCTATAATCCCAGTACTTGGATGGCTGAGGCATGAGGATTGCAATTTGAGGCTAGCCTCAGCAACTTAGTGAGATCTTGTTTCAAAATAAAAAAAAAATAATAAAAAGGGCTGAGATTATAGCACAGAGGTAGAATGCCCTGGGTTCAATCCCCAGTACCAAAAAAATAAAAATAAAAAAAAACATGTATTCTCTGCCCTCAAGGAACTCAGGCTAGTCCAGGACCCAGACTATATAAGCATGTAAAGGAACAAGTACAATGAGTAGCAGAGGTGCATGTGTGGACAAGAGCAGTGCACTAGGAGTCCAGAGACCTGAGCTGCAGTCTTTCTTCTGACACTGATTCTCTGTGTGGCCTTGAGAAAATCCTTCTTCTTCTTGGACCTCCTTATTTCCATCTCTACGTGTGTCTGGATTAGATTAATTCACTGAACAAAGTGCATGTTGAATATTATTCGAAGTGGTTGGCATGTTGGGGGGCACTCATGTTAGAGAAGGGAACACATGGAAAAATGCCAGCCTTCTTGTCATTTACAGTGTAGTAGAAAATAGCTACTAGACAAATGCAAGTAAGTGTGACAAGGAAAGGGGAAATTCCAGAGAGCCGGAAGAACTCAGAACAAGAGAATATACTCCAGCAGGCTCAGATGGGCAAAGGAAACTTTGCAGAGGAAGCCACTTTTGAGGTGAGGTTGAAAAGGGAAAAGGAGTGAGCCAAGAGAATAATCAGCAAAAAGCAGTTCTAGGCAGAAGAAATGACATGTTTTAAGGCCTTGGGATAGGAAATAATGTGGTATACTACAGGAACATAAGGAGGTTGATGTGTCTTGGAAGAGGGTGTACAAAAAAAGAATAGTCTAAAGCAAGATCAGAGAGTTATGCAGGGGGGAAACTAAGAAAGGCCTGACATACTATGCCGAGGATTTGGGACTTCTCCAATGAGACACAAGAAGCCAAAGGGGTATAGATAGTACAGTGACCTTCTACCTCCAAGCCTATTACTTTGGGAGCCTAAGTAACGGAGACAAAGAGGAAAATGTTAATTACAACTGGTTGGATTAGAGATGTCGTATTTGAAAAGCAGCATTTTAAGCCGGGCGTGGTGGCGCACGCTTGTAATCCCAGCATTCGGGAGGCTGAGACCGGAGGATCGAGGTTCTCGGCCAGCCTCAGCTACCTAGTGAGGCCCTCCGCAATTTAGTGAGACTCGGTTTCAAAATAAAAGAATAAAAAATAGGGCTGGGGGTATAGCTCGGAGGTAGAATGCCTCTGAGTTCAATCCCCAGTACCACAAAAAAAAAAAAAAAAAAAAAAAAAAAAAAAAAAAAAAAAAAAAAAAAAAAAAAAAAAAAAAGAAAAGCAGCATTTGAAAAGATCCTTGAAAGATGACACGATCAATAGGCATTTCAGGAAGAGGGAAGGACCTGAGTAAAATGTGCAGAAACAGGAAAGAACATGATGATCTTGAATAGAGGGACTACTGAGGCAGCAGGGTAAACACAAGCCTAAGAGTGTTTTTGAATATCTATAGATTTTCTAGAATAGTAACGGTGCTAAGGCCCATTCAGCACACCAAATGTGTTCTGAGAGAAACCAGGCAAAGACCTTGGACCTACCAAGAGATCCCTTTTGTGTCAAAATCACATTAATGAACAAATATTGAGAGCTCACTAAGTGCAAGGTGCTGTTTTGATCCCTTTCCATGTATTAGTGTTTTTGTAATCCTCACCGCAGCCTTGTGAGGGAGACACAGAAATCATTCTCATTTGATAGATGAGGAGCTGTGTTCATGCAGGTTATAGCATAGCTAGTAAATGGCAGAGACAGGTCTTAAATGTCATAAAACAATCTATGAATGGTAGGAATCTTGCAGCAATATACAAAAAATATATAATATTAGTTTTGGCTAAGAAATGTCAAATTTAAGTCGGTTATCACTTCAGTCTACAAGGGCAGCCTCATCCAGGAAACCTCATTAATTTTCAATTTATGTTCATTAGGGCAGAGGCTGAGTTGAAGCTGACATTTGCTTAGCTTTTTAGAAAGACAAAGTAAATGACGTAAATAAAATGAGAGTTCCAGAGAGTTGTTTAAAGACAGAAAAGCACACTGATTTCACTTCTTGCTCCCCATGCCTCACTCTCTATCAGAGACCTTCAGAAGCATCCATTTAGGACCAAATGCCTAATCTGTTCCCCACAATGGCCCACCTAAGGGTTTATACAAAACAACAGTTTTGAAAGGATAGGGAAGGAAGAAATGAGGAACCAACTTGCAATAGCCTATTGCAAATATTTGGAGGGAACAGAATGGAACTGTTTTTCTTTTCTTATCTCTTTCTTTCTTTCTTTTTCTTTTTTTTTTGGGGGGGGGAGAGGGGTCGGTAGTGGTGATTGAATCCAGGGGCATTTTATCTCCAAGCTACACCCCTAGTTCTATTTTATTTTTTTATTTTGAAACAAGAGTCTTGCTAGCTAAGTTGCTGAGAGTCTCACTAAGTTGTTAAAACTGGATTCAAACCAGTAATACTCCTGTTTTAGCCTCCCAAGTACTGGGATTACAGTCGTGTGCCATCATACCAAGCTGAAACTGCATTTCTTTTAAATATATACTCCTATTACTAAGTATTCAAAAAGAAGAAAATCTGCAACACACACACACAAACACGTACACACAATGATGTGAGTGCCCCTGGTATCATTGACTTGGCATATTCAGACCATTTTCATTTCCTTTCTCTTAGTAAAGGAAGGCAAGGATAGCACCTTTTGGAGACAGAAATAAAATACTGACCAAACCCTTAAGCTTGTATACACTACAGCTAAACATTTGTTCGAACTCAGTTTGACCCCAATTTAGAGTTCAGTCTATTCCTAATAAGTTGGTACCTCATGGGGTTTCAAAGAAAGTAGGTACTTGAGAATTCCTGTCAAGACCAGTAATGCAAGGTATGAAGGAGAAAAGCTACATATTGCCAAAAGAAAAGGCACTGCAGTCTTTTCAGTTCTAAGCAGAAGTAGGAAATAGAAGAAAAACACTTCTATTGTATGCTTCCTATGTACCAGCTACTATCACTTCTAATACATCTCCCGTTCCTCTCAACAACCTTATGAAATAAGAATTATTCCCAGCCAGGCGTGGTGGCGCACGCTTATAATCCCAGTACTTGGGAGGCTGAAACAGGAGGATTTGGGTTCACGACCAGCCTCAGCTACTTAGTGAGGCACTCCGCAACTTAGTGAGACCCTGTTTCAAAATAAAGAATAAAAAATAGGACTGGGGGTGTATCCTGGAAGTAGAATTCTCCTGGGTTCAACCCCCAGTACTGCAAAAAATTAATTAATTAATTAATTAAAAAATAAAGAAATATTCCCATTTCACAAATGAGAGTGTTGAAACTCAAAGGAATCATAAAATTTCTCTCAAAGTCACATATTAAGAGGCAGAGCTGAGATTCAGACTTTTATTAAGCTGTGCCCCTAAGATGGCACCAGAGGAGCAACCCCCAAGGACCCACCTTCTCTCCTGCCCCCTCCAACTCTGTAGCCCGGCTACTCTTCTTAAGCCTTGGAGAACATTGGTTTCTTCCATTCAATTGCAAGCTCTGTAAGGGCAGGAGCTCAATTTTCACTTGAGTTGGTAATTTCTTTTTCTTGCTGGATTTTGGGATTTACTTATATATTAAAGAGATTGTCTTTTTATATGTAATAGGTGCAGATATTTCCACCAGTTTGTCATTTACCTTTTGTCTTTTTTTTTTTAGAGTTTTATATTTTTTGGTTATTGTCTAAGTCCCCTACTAGAATATAAGCTCTACAAGGGCAATGATTTTATATTGTTTACAAAAATATCCATAGAACTTAGAACTGTCTTGTTTCTGGTGGGTATTCAATATACATTTGTTGTTGAAAAAGAATTCTTCCTACTCCCAGGCATGGTGGAATACACCTGTAATCCTAGTACTTGGAAGGCAGAGACAGGAGGAACACAGGTTTCAGGCCAGCCTTAGCAACTTAGTGAGGCCCTTAGCAACAGTTTAGAATCTATTTGGGTTGGAATTTCATTGAGAACAGCCCTAGACAGACTGTCAGTTGAATGCCAGGCTCAGCCACACCATGGCTTGTATATGACATTGGGAAATTTCCTTCCTTGCTCTGAGTATGAGTCTCCCTATTTACATATGGAGTGGATCTCTCTCTCTCTCTCTCTCTCTCTCTCTCTCTCTCTCTCTCTCTCTCTCATATACTGGGAATTGAATCCAGGGGCATTCTACCTCTGAGCTACACCCCCAGCCCTATTTTATTTTATTTTTAAACACGGTCTCACTGAGTTACAGAGGGCCTCACTAAGTTGCTGTGAATGTCCTTGAATCTATGATCTTCCTGTCTCAAGACAGCCTCCCAAGTACTGGTATTACAGGTGTGCGACGCTATGCTCAGTTCTAACTGGTTTTTAAAAGCCCTCTTCTCTTAGCCGAGCATGGTGGCACACACTTATAATTCCAGTACTTGGGAGGCTGAGACAGGAGGATCATAGATTCAAGGACATCCTCAGCAACTTAGTGAGGCCCTTTGCAACTCAGTGAGACCCTGTTTCAAAATAAAAATAAAATAAGGCTGGGGGTGTAGCTCACAGGTACAGTGTCCTTGGGTTCAATCCCCAGCACCAAGAAAAAAAGCCCTCTTCTCCAATTCATGGATTTGTTAATTGATATGAGTGACCAAGTTACCAAAGATAACAAGACTGACCTGGATCCTGCCTTTCTGGAACTCATATTCAAATGAGGGAAATAGGCAGTTGCCAAACGACTCCACAATAAGAATATAAGCACTATGTAGGATATTACTAGATGTTACTAGATGCAAATAATAAAAACCTATGTAGGATATTACTAGATGTTACTAGAGCAAATAATAAAAACCTAATCAAGATGAGAGATTAAGGAAAAAATGTTTTAACTGAGCTGGGCGTGGTGGCACTTTAGCCTATAATCCCAGTATTTAGGAGGCTAAGACAAGAGGATCACAGGTTGGAGGCCAGCATTAGCAATTTAGCAAGATCCTTAGGAATTTAGTGAGACCTTGTTTTTAAAAAAGGTATAACATTTTGGGATTCAATCCTCAGTACCATACAAGAAAAAAAAAGACCACTACAATAGTGGAAGGGGATTAGGGATAGGAGGTAGGGAGGGGGAAAGGAGGATTGAGAAAGGAAACAGTTCAAATAACATTATATTCATATATGAAGGTTTCACTACCAATCTCATTAAATGAATGGGGAAGGGGATGTAGAGGGAATGCTGGGGGTGGGTGTGGAGGGAAATACACCAAGTGCTGTGTGCATATAGTTTGTTTCATTTTGAATCTCACTATGATGTTTAATTACAATGCACCAATAAAAGTATAAAAATAAAATTAAAAATGTTTAAAACTGAGACCTGAAGGATGATACAGACTGAGATTTAGATATGTAAGCAATATGATATACATGTAAAATGCTAATATAAATTATGTTACATTTATTTATCTTCGTGTGTGTGTGTGTGTGTGTGTGTGTGTGTGTGCTGAATCCAGGGGGCATTCTACCTCTAAGCTACACTTTGAGCTCTTTGAGCTCATTTTTATTATTTAACCTAGAAACAGAATCTGGATAAGTTGCTGAGGGTCTTGCTAAATAGTTAAGGTTGGCCTGTAACCTGCGATACTTCTATTTCAGCCCTCCATGTATTGGGATTACAGGCGTGTGCCAGCATGCCCTGATATTCATATGTTCTTTATTTTATTATAATAAATTATATTGATATTTGTTTTATTATTTATGTTTCAAACCTTACTTATTATATATGTATGAATATATATATATACATATATGAAAGTACTCATCTAACATGTGAAAACTTTTTTCTAAATGAAAGGTTCTTCCGACGCTGAACCCGAGCTTGAATCTGAGTCCCCATGTTATTTGTAGGGGGACCTGCTAGTACACTTAGCAGTCATCTACCTTTAACAAGGAAACTAAGTTCTGGAACCTGGGAGTGCCTGTAACCATATATTAGTCCCACTTCTTCATTCCACTGATGCTATCTTAGATGCCACCTGACTCATCTGCAGGGCTTGGAAATGGATGCAGAGGGGGCAGGGAATGAGGTTTTGTGGACCTTTCTGGCAGGCCTAATTGTACGTGGGAGATGGTCAGCTCGTGGACACAGTGATATGGATCCACAGCCTCCACAGCCTCTATCTTTTCATTACATATTAGTAATTAAAAAAAAGGAGCTGGGTGTGGTGGCGCACGCTTGAAATCCCACTACTTGGGCGGCTGAGATTGGAGGATCGTGTGTTCACAGTCAGCCTCAGCTACTTAGTGAGGCCCTCCGCAACTTAGTGAGACCCTGTTTCAAAATAAAGAATAAAAATTGGGCTGGGGGTGTAGCTCGGAGGGAATTGCCCCTGGGTTTAATTCCCAGTACTACTACTACTACTACTACTACTACTACTACTAATAATAATAATAATGGAGAGAGCTGGCAGGGTGTGGAGGCAGTTGGAGATTCTAGGACATTGTGTTGCTAGAACTTGGGAAACAGAAGAAGTGGGAGCAGGAAGCCAACAATTGAAGAATGGCTGCTATGTTTCAAGAGCTGTTCTGGATACTTTATGCACATCCTCTCAGGTAATCTTCATAACCTCTCTGGAAGTTGGAAGTTATCCCCCTTTCAGAGATGAAGAAGTATACCCCAATTGAATACCTACCTTCATGCCATTCACTAATCAGCTGAACAGGAGCTCAAACCATGCGCTATTGTCTCCCATACCACAGGCCATCTGGAAGGACCATCCAGTCTTTTTTTTCCCCCAAAAGTAGGAGAATTGTTTGTATGTTTTGAGGGATCACAAATAAGGAAATTCTCTTCTTTCTTTTGCCATGAGCTATGTTCCTCTGGCAGGAAGCTGATCCTCACATCTCATCTGAACCATGCCTGTTGTGGTTTAAGTCAACTTCCTCTCCCTTAATCCTACTTCCTCTCTGAACATTCCTCTGTGAGTTGCAAGCTGCAGCTTCCAGCTTCTGCTGCTGCTGCTGCTGAACCTCTGACTTTTACCCTAATCGGAGCAAAAGGGGTTCAGAACTGCAATCCACCACCCCCACATCACCTGTGTCTACCACCCCGCTGGCGCTGTTCTCAAAGAAACCATCGTCACAAAGTGGCCTCTTTTCAGACATCATCATCTTTTTTTCCCCCTATGTTTATCCCTTAGACTATAAACATACTTGGGTCACAACCAACTTTTTTTTTTGGTACTGGGGATTGAACTCTGAGCTACACCCCAACACTTTTTATTTTGAAACATGATCTTGCTAAATTGCTGAGGCTGTCCTTGAACCTTCAATCCTCCTGTCTCAGCCTCCCAAGTACTGGGATTACAGCCTTACACCATCATACCTGACAAGGACTGTTTTCTTTAGTTATGTCCCTAGTACCTAGGAGAGCACCTGCTCCAGAGCAGAGCATAGTGAGAATCCTTGCATTTGTTTCCCTACACTTCCCAGACTCACCTGCCTCCTAACCATGGTCCTTGTTTTTATTAATTGTTCCTCCTTTGTTTCCTGCTCCTTATTACATGGTAGCATTTCCCAGGGTTCTGTACTTTTCTATTTTTGTTTCTTATGATTATATATGCTTGCTTACTCTCTACATATCTCCCCTCCAGATAAGAAGATTCCTTTAAACATTGCCCATATTCCCCAAATGTCTAACTCCTCACATCCCTGACCCCACACTTCAAACAAACCAGCTCATTATCTTGTGTTCCTTATCACCGTGGAAGGAATACATACTAGCAAGATCAGTTATTTTTTGCTACCCTTATATATTTTTATCAATAATCCAATTTAACACTTATTACCCTATGATGTGATGCTTTGCATCATTGCCTTTCCCTCATTAGTAGCCTGCAGTTCCCTCAAAGAAAAGGATCTCTGTCTAAACCAATTTCTGTATCCCCAGTATTTGGAACCAAGGAACTATTTTGGAAATGCTAGCTGAATTCATGGTGATGAGGCTGTTTCCCAGAATCCCTGTATTGAGGAAGAAGATGAGGTTGATCCTAAAGAGGAAGATGGAACAGAAAAATGAAAATAACATTCATTTGTAGCCAATAATGTCTTTCTCCTTCAGATTTGGTATTTATCGCCAGGGTAATCTTTTAGCAAGAGAACACTAATGGCATGGCTGCACTGCTTGGAAAGAATCGGTAGCTCTCCATTGCCATTCTAAATGTGTGAGTCAGGTGATCGGGGCCTCTCACAATATGTGCAAAAGCCACATCTTCACCTTTCTCCACTGCTCCTATATTCCAATGACAACATGTCCTTTGCTCTAGTAAACCTCTGGCCTTTGAACACACATCTCTATGTACCTGGAATGTTTCCTGGCCCCTTCACATCTATGGCCCCATCAAGAAAGCATGTATCTATTTTTCAGGCCTAGCTCAATTATCATCTCCTCATCAATCCTCACTCCTGGGGAACCTCTCCTGGCTCCCCCTCACATACTTTGCATGGACCTAAATTATTGCTGATCACATTGCATTTACGTGATCTGTTTGCATGGCTAGAAGATGCATTCTCTCAGGCATCCTTCTTGAGTTACTTATTTTTGGATTTCCACAGCACACAGTAAGTTCCAGTATGAAACCTACTTTCTATAAATGTTGGTTAAACCGGACTAAAATACCTGTTAAAGGAATGAGTTGTGCTCTGGTGGCCTGGCTCCATCTTGGCTCATGGATCCTTTTCAGTCATGTTCAGTTCGTGACTCCATTCACACCCTAATCAAAGTTTCTGCAGATGTCAAAGGTCTCTCTTTTTTCAGACCCCATACCTAGAGCACAGTAGGCTTTTAGGGAAATATCTGGAGCTAGGGTCTGCCTGGAAGTGAGGATGGACTGGCACAGCAACTGAGTTGATGTGTAATCCCTCCTAAACATCTATACTCTTCCTATGGACATAATAGGACAAAATTTGAAAAGAGCCAGGCACAGTTACACATGCCTATAATCCCAGGAAGCTGAGATAGCAGGATCTCAGGTTCAAGGTCAACATGCAGCAACTTAGCAAGATCCTACCTCAAAATAAAAATAAAAAGGTCTGGGGGTGTAGCTCAGTGGCAGAACACCCCCTGGCTCAATCCCTGGTACCACAAAAAAGGGGAAAAGGAAATAAAAAGAAAACAGGGGTGTGGTGGCTCACATCTGTAATCCTAGTACTCGGAAGGCTGAGGCATGAGAATCGCAGGTTCAAGGCCAGCCTCACCAACTCAGCAAGACCCTGTTTTAAAATTAAATGAATAAATAAATACATACATAAATGAATGAATAAATAAAAGGGCTGGGGGTATAGCTCAGAGGTAAGCTGCCTTGAATTTAATCCCCAGTAACAACAACAAAAAATTTTTTTTGAAAAGAGACAAATATAATTTCAACCAGGGTTACATTCCTGTCACCTTATGTAAGAAGAGGATGAAATGAAAAATCAGAGAGGGGGGGCTAAGCTGGGTGGGCTAGAGGGAGGAAATCTATTGTCTAAAGTCAGAAGGCAGAGCTGTAAATAGACCAAAGTCCCTTGGAGAGTTACTAGAAAAGTTAAATACAATGGATTTAAGAATTGCTTTTCAGAGGGTTCATAGAACTCCAGATCCTGAATTAGGGCCCAAGAGAGATTACAGAATCAGGACGTGGAATGAAGTAGGACAAGAGTCTACATAGGACAAGACTGTGACTTTGCCACTGACCTACTGTTTCTTCCTCTCTCTTCACTTCAGGGTCCCCACCTACAAAATAAAAGACTTCATTTTTTTCCATAGCAGAAAGAGCAAGATGAAAATACCTTCCAAGGATGGGGATTCTCAAGCAGACACCTCTAATTATGGAGCAGAGGGTTTAGTTTTACACAACTTCCCAAAGTCCAGTTTTGAGAAGGCACCTGGAATCGATCTGACCATACTCCGCAACCTGACTCATGCAAGTCAAACTCAGGAAGCAGATATAATCCAGAGAGGTCTTTATTTTATTTTTGTTGTTGTTTGTTTGTTTTTTAAATTCCCCAAACAGCTGGGAAGGCTTATGTTGGCTGAACAACAATTTCTCCCTCGCTCGGAAAAATGTATTCTGAAAGCCAAATTAATCCCGAAGCTGCTTGATGAGAACATGGACAGGACAAAGGGGATTAGATGAGCTTAACCAATTATTCCCTTCTCCAAATCTCCCAAACTAAGATGGGGGTGAAAGGAAGGGTCAGGGTCACCTCTATTTTTCTCTGTCTCTTTGACACTACCATGAACACATTGGCCAATTTCAGCTGGGTTTTTTCCCCAGTGCTCATACACAACCCCCACCACCCTTCTGTGTTTTTTCTGCAGCTGAGTTAATCCTGTTGATGAGACTTCTACAACTTCTTTAACAGTCAGTCAGACCTCTTGAGATTCTACCTTAATTAGATTTCCGATCTCTGCAAGGCCCTGTTCTTTCCTGCTTTGATTAGTCAGAGCTCCTGTCCCCTAAGGACTTCTCCAGGTGGCTAATCTATTACATGATTTTCCTGGTGGAAACTTCTCAGGGGAACATTTGTCTTTGGGTAGGAGGGAAAGGAGAAGGACCATCTCACTTTACCCCATTCCTATGTACAAGGAACTGCCTTCTGTGAGAGAAACAGCTGCTGGTTTGGGGACTCGGGAAGATTCAGGGGATTTACAGATACACGTTATTTCTGTTGAGGGAATCAGTTTGCAGAGTTTGGGAATCGATGTGCTGGGCTCTTGTCAAGGTCAAATAGTATTTCATGGGAAAAGCCCTGGGCTTTACAGAATTTCCTTCCACGATGAAGCAGGATTGGCGAACCTCCTAGTCAAAAAGGAGGTTATCATTTTGTTTCTCCTGCTTTCCTCTCTGTTCCTTCTACTTGTTCCTATTCCATCTTGTTTTCTTTTCTATTTTTCTATATCTCTTCCTTCCTCTCCTTCATCTTCTCCTATCCTTTTGGTCTAGGATAGAATTTAGGGCCAGGGCTAGGCAGAGCCCAATCCCAGGCCTGGAATTATAACTACATATAGCTGCCATAAGTGTTCTGAATTGCAGAAGCCAGAAAAAGAAGAGGAGGAAGAAGAAAAGGGTGGAGGGAGAGGATAAACAGCAGTCGCAGCAGCAGAAGAAATGGCTATTGGAAGCAAACAGCAGTTCCCCTCCTAGGAGGGCACATCAATTTTGGACTATATTTCCTACCCTAGCATCTCTGTCTCCACCAAGATAAACCTTATCCACCCAGAACACTGTGTTGCAGTTTTTGCTCTTCCTGGAAATATCTGCTGCTAAGAAAAGCTTTGCTGACATCCAAAGGAACAACCGTACTGTCAAAGGGCTCAGCAGTTAACTTCCTCCCTCTGTATTTGAGTGAGAGCCCCCCCTCCAACCACCACCATCCATACTTTCTTCCTGAGCAGTACCAAGGGTCTTGTTTACATACTTAGTTTTCAGTTAAGGTGATACTCAGCCTTATCCTAGTGGATGAGGCCTGGAGTTGAAGAAGGATATACTGATCCATTGGAAAAACATGTGACATAAGCATATCATCTTTCAGGGCCTCAGTTTCCTAAATGAATGATGGGATTATAGATCTGCCTAGCTAATCACCCCAGCTGTAACTTCCCTTAGGAACCAAATGGTCTCACATCATTATTATATAGATGATCTTGCTGAGATTCTGGGAGATTGAAATAATCAATGTAAGAAGAGGATTAGCTCACCAGGCATGATGCTACATGCTTGTAATCCCAGTACTTGGGAGGCTGAGACAGGAGAATCTCAAGTTAGTGTCCAGCCTCAACTACTTAGTGAGGCCTTCTGAAATTTAGTGAAACCCTGTTTCAAAGTAAAGGATAAAAATAGGACTAGGGATGTAATTTGTAGGTAGAATGCCCCTGGGCTCAATCCCTGGTGCCACAAAAAAGGAGAAGGAGAAGGAGAAGGAGAAGATAAGGTCATACCTGGCACACATAAGATACACAATGCACACCAGTTTCCTTCTGCTCCCTTTAAAGAACTCTGCTATGAAGGTCAGCAGACTAGGGTTAGCCATCTAGGAGCAGCATGGTATGCAGGAAAGGCATCAGATGCAACCTTAGGAATCCCCTTACTTTTAGACCTACCCTGCTAAAAGTTCTTTAAATGGAATAGAAGGGAACTGGCAGCTATTTCCTATCTAAGGACCTTTAAAATTCCCTTCAACCCATGCCTGCCTCCTTCTCATCTTTCAGGTCTTAGTTTAAAATATTCTGCCCATGCAGTGGTGTCCCTGCCAAATCTAAGTAAAGAGATTTCCTTATCCCTTTCCCTCTACATGTTGAAAACTACTGATTTTCTTCACATCAATTCCGACCATCTGGAATTTTTTTTATGAATTTGATGAACCCCTTCCCTCCCTCCCTCCCTCCCTCCCTCCCTCCCTCCCTCCCTTCCTTCCTTCCTTGTACTGGGGGTGGAACCCAGGGGCATTCTAATTGCAAACTGCATCCCCATCCATATTTTATTTTAAAACAAGACCTTGCTAAGTTGCTAAGGGTCTCACTAAGTTCCTGAGGCTAACCTCAAACCTTCAATCTTCTTGTCTCAGCCTCCCAAGTACTGGGATCACAGGTGTGTACCACCATGGCCAACTTTTTGGGTGAATTTCTATGCTTATTACTGGTCACTACTCTGGTTCTAGACACTGCATTTTTGGGACCAAAAGCTCTATGAGATTAACAAAGGGCTAAGGCTCTGGGCGTGGAGGGACAAGGAAAGCAGACGAGCTGAACAAGGAAGAGGCTACTCCATGGCCCACTTCTCTGGGACTTGACATCCTCCAGCCTAAAACAAGAGGTCATAATCTCTGCCCTGCCTACATTGCAGAGCCGCAGTCAGATCTGATGTAAGGGGAGATGAAAGTAGGATGGACTGGGAACTCAAGGGGGGTGTCTTATCTGCAACCACCCCCCACCCAGCGTTGGCCCAAGGTGGTGACCGCTATAACCGCCTCCCTAGCCTCTGGACTGCAGAGTCATTGTGGAAGGGAAGTGCCAGTGGCAACAGTCTGGACTTCCAGCCCATACCTCTTCAGTTGCTCAAGAGTGACAGTTGAGTTTTGCATCAGTCCCCCATCACCCCATCTCCATACTACCTCCCCAGGGTCTATGTGTGGCAATTTCCAGGCCAGCATTTCCCCATTAATGTGACAATGTTCTGCTCTCCAAGACTTTCCTTGGGGACCCTGGGAGGGCAATGGACATCGGAGGAGCCAGATTCTCTGGACCCCTCAACATGATACCTGGTCTGTCCAGGAACATACCTGTCAGGCCATCCTGCCCTCTCCTAAACTACTTATCTCTTTGGGGGTTTAAGTCAATCTAACAACTGAAACTGGACTTCTTGGAGCTCAGCATTGGAAACTTGGCTTGGATTTAAATAAGCTCCTACACCAGTAAACTAGCTAGAATCCTAAAGTCAGCTGTACAAGTCAAATACTGGCCCTTCATCACTCCCAGCTCATTATCTTTTTTTAAAATATACTTTCATTGGTACATTGTAAGTAGCCATCATAATGAGGTTGAGCGTGATAGAAACACACATGCACATGGCACTTGGCGTGCTTCCCTCCAGGTCCCACCCCATTCCCTCCCCCTTCCAGTGCATATTATTGAAATTGGTATTGATAACTTTACATATGCACATAGCATTATTTGATCTGTTCCTTTCACCAGTTCTTCCTTTTCCCCTCTCCACCTCCCTTCCCAAGTCCCCTTCCACTATTCTACTATTCTCTCCTCATTTATCTGAGGTCCCGTTTGTTTCTCAATTTTTCTCTAGCTTCTACATATGAGAGAAAACATACGGCCCTTCACTTTCTGAGACTGGATAATCTCACTTAGCATAATATCCTCTAGTTCCATCCATTTTCCTACAAATGAAATAATCTTGTTCTTTATGGCTAAGTAAAAGGTTATTGTGTGTGTATACCAAAGTTCATAATCAATTCATGTGTTGGCAAAAACCTAGGCTGGTTCCACAGTTTGGCTATTTTGAATTGTGCTGGAATAAACATGGATAAGCATGTATCACTGTAATATTCTGGCTTCAGTTCCTTTGGAAAGATTCCCATCATCTTAACCACAGAAATTGTGTTGATCATGTTGGAAGACAGGAAGGATCAGATACTCATCCTTGGCAATGTCCTTTTCCTATTCTCTATTTCACTCATTTAACAAACACATGAGTACCTAATCTGAGTCAGGTTTATGTCTCATGGGGAAGGTAGAGTGTTCCAGTTAGTCCAATGTGCTCATTACATAATATGTTCGAGACTATAGAAGGTAGTATATATAAACTACAGTGTTAAACAGAAGACGTGATTAACTTTTCTGGGAGGGCAGGAACAGTGCCACAAGAGAATTTTGAATTGAGACCTGAAGGATAAATAAGAAGACAGTGGGCAGGTTAAAAGTAGAAATGAGAATAAGGACATCATTGACATTCTCTATAGAAGGATGTTCAGCATGTGCAAATATGAAACAAATATGAAAAACAAATATGAAATAAACAAATATGAAAATACATGAAACCAAGAATGGTGGTGCATGCCTGTAATCCCAGTACTTGGAAGACTGGGACAGATAGGAGGATCACAGGTTCGAGGACAGCTTCAGCAATGTGTCAAGACTCTCAACAACCTAGTGAGACCCTGTTTCAAAACAAAAAATAAAATAGGGCTTGAGGTGTAGCTATCCCTGGGTTTACTCCCCAAGTAACACACACACACACACACACACACACATACACACACACACACATACACACACACACACACACACACACATACACACCACATGAAACAAAAGGGAAGTTTTAGTGATGAAAATCCTGTGATGATTTGAGCACAAGAGTTATATTGAGGGTGGTATGAAATGAAGCTGGATAGATGCACTGGTCTGCATTACTGAAGACTCTGAATGCTGTGATGAGTTTAGAAATTATCCCTCAAATGGATGGGACACGAGAATATTATGCTAAGATCAGCCAGTCTCAGAAAGTCAAGAGTAGTTGACAGGCATGGTGGTACATGCCTATAATCCCAGTACTTGGGAGGCTGAGACAGGAGTATTGCAGGTTTGAGGATAGCCTCAGCAATGTATCGAGACTCTCAGCAACCTAGCAAGACTCTGTTAAAAATAAAAAGGTCTGAGGGTTTAGTTTGCAGGTAGGATGCTCTTGGGTTTAATCCCCAGTAACACACACACACACACACACACACACACACACACACACACACACACACACAATAAGGTCATACATTTTCCCTCATATGGGGAATCTAGAGAGAAAAAGGGACACAAAAGAGACTTCAGTGAGGACAGAGACCAGTAGAATAGTGGAAGGGGTCAGAGTAGGGAGATGAGGAGAGGGAAAAAGAGGATTGATGAAAGAAATAGTTCAAATAGTATATGCCCATAAACTAAGGTCTCACTACCAATCTCGCTAACACGCCTGAGGAGGGAAGGAGGGAAGCTGTGTGGAATGTGGTTTGTATCACTTTGAACCTCACTATGATGTTTAATTACAATGCACCAATAAAATTATTAATTTTTAGCCAGGCGTGGTGGCACACGCTTGTAATCCCAGCACTCGGGAGGCTGAGACCGGAGGATCCGGGTTCGCGGACAGCCTCAGCTACCTAGTGAGGCACTCTGCAACTTAGTGAGACTCTGTTTCAAAATAAAGAATAAAGAAAATAGGGCTGGGGGTGTAGCTCGGAGGTAGAATGCCCCTGAGTTCAATCCCCAGTACCGCAAAAAAATAATAATAATTTTTATTAATGAAATAAAATTTTATATTAAATATTTAACCATTAAACAATAAAATACTTAAATCCTTAAAAAATAATTTGTCCCCCAACGAATGGAAAATAAAGGGAACACTCAAATCCATTTAGCACCTCCCCAAAGTATAACTTCTGGACCCACATTAGAGCAACCAGTCTGACACATGTGCATGTAGCTATAGGAGCAATAGGACCAAATATTTGGACCTGGGGCTATGCTGGGAAATCAGAAATCTATGTCTACCTTATTTATGATTGCCATTGCCTAAAGACAACCATTGTACATTTCTAGATGAAGATCTGTAGATGCAGTAAGTTCTCCAACCTCCTCTTTAACTACTATGATCAAATCACTTCATGGGCAGCAGAGCCTGAGGAATAGAAGCCAGCTTCTTGTGTCCAGTCATTTTAGCACAGACATGTTTTTTTGTTGTTGTTGTTTTGTGTGTGTGTGTGTGTGTGTGTGTGTGTGTGTGTGTGTTAGTTGTTACTGGGGATCGAACCCAGGGAAATTCTACCTCCGAGCTATACCCCCAGCCCTATTTTTTTATTCTTTATTTTGAAATAGGGTCTCACTAAGTTCCAGAGGGTCCCACTAAGTAGCCGAGGCTGGCCGCAAACCTGTGATCTTTCCAAGTACTAGGATTACAAACATGTGCCACCACGCCCAGCTACAGGCATGTTTTTATTCCCTTTGCTAGGCTCTCAGAAATGGTAAGTGACAAGAAATCCCGGAAAGAAGTAGCAGAAATGAGAACTTCCTACCAACTTTTAGGTAAATACAAATAAAAAAGCAGAAAACATAGCCAGGTACAGTGATGCACACCTGTAATCCCAGTTCTTGGAGACTGAAACAGGAGGATCACAGGTTTGAGGACAGCCTCCACAACTTAGAGCCTGTTTTGAAATAGAAAATAAACAGGACTGGGGGTGTAGCTCAAAGGTAGAATGCCTCTGGGTTCAATCCCCAGTATCACACACATACAAAGGCAGAAACCCTGGACTTATAATCAAGAAACCTGGGTTCAGCTTTGCTCAAAATTAGTTGTATAACTCGTAAACAAGGTTCTCAGTCTCTCTAAACATTGATTTTCTCATCACCAAAGAGGGTGATGATGTATATATCCCTAGTATCTTATAGTGACTAGATGAAGTGATATGTGAGAGCTGAGCATCATCAATTCTGGGGGAGCTGACTCTTGGACAGCAATTGTGAAGCCGTGCTAGTTTCCACAGGGACAAACCCTTTGTCCAACCCCACCTCCTCCACTTGCTCATGGAGAGGCCAAGTTCGACCAAACTGATCTTGGAAGCTGACCCAAACGAAATCAACAAGAAATGTATGAGCTCAGCCCTTTGCAAGAAGAATTGAGCCTCAGAAAGGATTTGGATGCATACTGATGATGTGATGGAAATCGGATGTGTCCCAAGTCTCCATCAAGGGACCAGGTCATGTCCCAAGTCCAATCCTTGGTAAGACATAGCAGGAATGGAATTTGGTGTACAGAAAACAGTAACCTACTCAGTGATGTTGTGACTTGGCTGAGGCTACTGTTGTGTTGTCATAACAGAGGGGTGGTTGGTTGGATGGCGGTGGGGGGGGTGTCTCCATGGTGGTTAGAAAAAGAGGAGACAAAAACAAAAGAATGTGTCAATGTGGCTCTGACATTATCCAAGGAGAGGAGCCATTGAGTCTAGGACTCAACCTGCACACAGACAGAAACCTCCCCAAAGCTAGAGAGACCAGTTCATCCAGCTATCCTGGCTTCAGGGAAATGTTCCAGAAGGGTGTCCAGAACATTGTGTGTGTGTGTGTGTGTGTATGCATGTGTGTGTGTGTGTGTGTGTGTGTGTGTGTTCGTGTAAAGAACCCAGAGGTATTCTACCTCCAAGCTACACCCCCAGCTTTTTTATTTTTTTGTTTTATTTCAAGAATCTTGCTAGGTTGCTGAGAGTCTTGATAAATTGCCTAGAATGGCCTTGAACCTGTAATTCTCCTGTCTCAGCCTCCCAAGTACCGGAATTACAGACGTATACCACCATGCCCAGTTCCCAATTATGTATTAATCTGCTGTTCTTCAAATACCCTGGTACTCATCTATGCCCTGAGCAGACTCATTCTAGGACAGAGCAACTTGGACGAATATCAGATGTGGGAAATTAAACTTTATTTCTGGAAAATGGGAATCAGTGCTCCTGTGACTGAGAAACTCTGGGTGAGGTAATAACTGAGTTTCTACTCTCACCAAGCCAAATTCAGGCCCTGAACCATAGTAATCCTTGTCTGAGGTCTGTTCACTACCAGCAGTCACCCCCTGTTAGAAACCTGTGACTATTTGGTAGAAACTCCCTTTATAAAATTGTGATACTGTGGATTGAATCAGAGGAATTCTACCTCTGAGCTACGCTTCCAGCAGTTTTTAGTTTTTATTTTGAAAAAAGGTCTTGCTAAGTTGTCCAGGGTGGACAACTGTGATCCTTTTGTCTTGGCTTCCCAAGTACTAGGATTACAGGCACGTGCCAGCACGCCCAGTAAAATTTATGGTAGTGGTGGTCTTTTTCTCCTTCTCCTTCTCCTCTTCCCCCCTCCTTCCCCTTCCCTACTCCTCCCCTCCCCTCCCCCTCCC
>PVLC010005157.1:52500-78627 GCA_004027655.1 Graphiurus murinus
TGGGGGGGTTTTATTTGTTTGTTTGGTACTTGAGGTTGAACCCTAGAGCATTCTTCTTCTGATCTACACTGCAGCCCGTTTTACTTTGCATTTTGAAACAGGGTCTTGCTAAATTGCAGAGGGCCTTGTGTTGCTGAGGCTGGCCGAGAACCTGTGATCCTCCTGTCTCAGCTTCTCAAGTACTGTGATTACAGTCATACGCTACTGTGACTGATTGTCTTCTTTTCTTTTCTTTCCTCCTCCTCCTCCTCCTCTTTCTTCATATTGGGGATTAAGCTCAGGGGCATTCTACCTCTGAGCTACACCTCCAGCCCTTTTTGATTTTTTGTTTAGAAACAGGGTCTCACTAGGTTGCTGAGAGTCTCAGTATGTTGCTGAGGCCGGCTCTGAACTTGTAATCCTCCTGTCTCAGCATCCCAAGTACTGGGATTACAGGTGTGAGCCACCATGCCTGGCTTGTCTTAATTGCGATCATGCTCGTCATACTATTTTGTGTCCTCCTTTAATCACCATAAGACTGACATTTCCCTATGTTGCTAAATATTTTTGAAGCCATGGCTTTTACTGGTTGTATAATCTCTTATAGCTATACGATATTTATTTAGCCACTGTCCAGAGTAGCTAAAAATCTGCATCTCAGCAAATGCACAAAGGTGTATATATGGGAAAAAATACCTTTATTTTCTACAACTTGATTTAATTTGTATTTCTTGTCCCCAGCCTGCTGAGTTGGCAAAAATGTAATGTCTGTAGCAATGAATATTCTGGTCCATCCATCAGTGTCAGAATCTCTGATTAATACCTTAGGATAAATTCCTACAAGTAGAAATATTAGGTCAAAGAATATGAATTTATTTAATGATATCTATGTACTTATCTATCTATGCATCTATGTATCTATCTATCTAAAGACCATAAAATATGTTCCTTCACAAGTAAATAAGTAAAATTGTGTGTGTGTGTGTGTGTGTGTGTGTGTGTGTGTGTGTGTGTGTGTGAGAGAGAGAGAGAGAGAGAGAACTCAAGCTTTCACACTGAGAGACTTCATCTCTTCCCTGCTTTGGAAAACTCTCATTAAAGATTGACCTTCATAGCTGGTATGGTGACACACCTTTATAATCCCAGTACTTGGGAGGCTGAAGTATTAAAAGTTTAAGGCTAGATGGGCGTGGTGGCGCACGTTTGTAATCCCAGCATTCGGGAGGCTGAGACCAGAGGATCTGGGTTCGCGGCCAGCCTCAGCTACCTAGTGAGGCACTCCGCAACTTAGTGAGACTCGGTTAAAAATAAAATAGGGCTGAGGGTATAGCTCGGAGGTAGAATGCCCCTGAGTTCAATCCCCAGTACCAAAAAAAAAAAAAAAAAAAAATTTAAGGCCAGCCTCAGCAACTTAGCAAGACTCTTGTCAAAATAAAAAGTAAAAGCCAGGTGTAGTGATGCATACCCATAATCCCAGTACTTGGGAGGCTGAGACAGGAGAATTGCAGGTTTGAGACCAGCTTTGGCAAGTAGTAAGCTTCTCATCAATCTAGCAAGATTCTGTTTCAAAATAAAATAAAATAGGGCTGGGGGTATAATTTGGAGGTAGAATGTCCCTGGGCTCAATCCCCAGTACCAAATAAATAAATAAATATAAAAAGGGCTGGGGGTGCAGATTGGAGGTAGAAAGGCCTTAGGTTTCAATCCCCAGTACCAAAAGAAAAAAAAATTGTTGTTGATGAAACCCTCGTCCACGATATGTAACAGTACTTCTGCATACAGGTCATAAGACTTATCTAATTCTGTAACTAGAAGCTCATTCTCAAGGCTCCTATGAGGGTTATATGAAAAAAATGTGATATTTGGAAACATGTGATAGTTGGAAAATGTGATATTGTTCAGTGCAATGCTTGACATACAGTAGGTACTTAATACTCTAGCTCAATCTGCTGGTAGCATTCTGATAAGCTTGAGGTGATTAACTGATAAGATAATTGATTGTTTAATTGAACCAGTATTTATTGCACAAGCTAGATTCTACCTTGTAGACTAGTACCATTTATTCCATATTCAAGTATTCAAGTCATTTAACCCATTGTAAAAACAGTATGTATTTAAATTTGGAAAATGGGCTCACTAGAAATATGTGGCTAGCTACATGAGTACCACCAAAGAAGTGTCTCTGCTCTTGAAAAAGTTAGAATTGAAAAGAAATATATTCCTGAATACTAACAGATCAATAAATAGATGTTCTAAGATTCCATGATAACTATAATCAAATTGTTAGGTATTCTGGAGTACTTAGGAAAGGCTTTGTGGAGAATTTCGATCAGTCCTCCAAATATCCTTACAGGTGCAGATAAATGGAAAATATGTGGTGGGTGACAGTGTAAGCAAAGATATAAGGGATGGAATAAACCTAGCACTGTAAAATAACTGCCTGGGACAGGGTGGAACCAGTAAAAGGCCCTGAATGCCACAATTTAAAGCAAGGTGAAATGAGTAATACTTAAGTATATTGGATCTGCCGGGTTCACATCTGTTACTTACAAGCTGTGTGAATTCATGCAAATAACTTAACCTCTCTGAGTCCCAGTTTCCTCCTCTACACACTTGCCTTAGTGCTGAGAACTTAAGAGGAAATGCTTTCTATACAAATAGGGCTTCATAGCACATTAGACATTCAGGAGTGTCAGCAACAAGGAGATAAGATCTCTCAGGACATAACATACATAGAATGACAGAAGTACAAGACACATAAAGAAAGTACATAGCAGAGTCTCTGTGAAATCTCTTATCTAGGAGAAGCAGTTCAGTTAAAGGCATAAGGAAGCTTCAAGAGTTGTTTTATCTGGTGCGGAAGGTTAAATGTTCAGTATAACTCCATCTCCTGGTGCCCTGGACTTAAATGCTGTTCAATGCGCCATGTACTTCCAAGGGTTTTTTTTTCCCCCTGAAGAACCAGATTTTGCAGGATAAAAATGACCTTTATTGACAGCCAGGCTCAGAATGAAAACTTGTCACATTGCCACATTGCCCCAGTGTTGGGGCCTTTGGGTCTCAGGACCCTGAGTCTGGAGAAAATGTGCAAGAAATGGAAATAATCTGTGAGATATACTAATGAAAGAGTTGCTAATGACTCTTCACAAAGTGTGTGGCTTTTCCTATTATTTTGAAACAGGGTGTGAGTTGCTAAGGATCTGACTAAGTTGTTAAGGCTGTCCTCAAACCTGTAATCCTCCTGTCTCCCAAGTACTGGATTACTGGCATGTGCACCGTGTCTGGCTATAGTGCTTATTTATTTATTTATTTATTTATTTATTTATTTATTTATTTATTTTTGGTACTGGAGATTGAACCCAGGGGCATTCTACCTCTGAGCTACACTCCTAACCCTATCTTTATTCTTTATTTTGAAACAGGGTCTCACTAAGTTGCAGAGGGCCTCACTAGGTAGCTGAGGCTGGCCGCGAACCCAGATCCTCTGGTCTCAGCCTCCCAAGTTTATAAGCATGTACCACCAGGCCAGCTTGTAGTGCTCTTTTAATTACAGTTGCTGGCAGGAACTGGAGGAATAACAAAAATGCTGAGTTTGGAGTACCATTCTGAGCCCTTCCCTTAGCTGGGGGGTAAATCTACCTCTGAACCTTTGCTTTCTCTTCTACAAAATGAGGAGTTGAAGTCATCTTTTTCCTTCCCTCTTAGGCAATGGTTGTAAGAAGGCTTTCTCCATGGGAAACCTCATGCATGTGAAGAAGCGGAGTTGGGAGATTGAAAATTATTAATACATGCACCCAAATAAAATATGGGGGAAAAAGGAGTAGTATTTGGAAGGAATATGAGCATTCCTGTGTGATTTGAGGCTGATGTGTTGTGGCCTGCATGTTTTCAATGGAACTGCAATCAGCCCTGAAAATATTCCGGAGGTCAGTGGATAAATATACTTTGGTGAACAAACATTTGCTTCCCACCCAATCTCTAGGCCTGTAGGTGAAGGAAAAGCCAGAGCAAACAAGACACAGTCTGCATATTGATTTACCTGAGGCTGCTCCAGATGTCTGCAATCCGTCTCATTATTTTTGAGTTACTTTCTCCCCATCTGCCCCCTTCCCATTTTGATCACCATCAGGAGACCTAGAAGGCGGCAGGGGACCAGGGTTTGGACCCCATTCAGCCCTGGGCTCACATCGTACCTCTGGACACGTTTAAAAATAATGTGTTTTGTTTTGTTTTGTTGGCTTGCCAGACAAATAAACTAAAGAGTGTAGTTAGTGAATATGTGTGGGAGGAGAAGGGATGGAGGGGGGCTGATAGCCCAGAAAATGTATTTGCTTAGAAGCTTCAAGAATTGTGTAAAGACAGAGAAATTAAAGTCTTAAGTGTTCCTCCTGGCACACAAAGGTTGTCACAATCTAACTCCCCATCAACCCCCCCCCCACACCCTGTGACCGTTTCTCACAAAATGCATATCCTTTCCCCAAATATATCACTTAATGCTTACTGGTCCGTTGGCTTGAAACCATCTTCCCTATCCCTCTTCTATGGCAGATAAATTATCCTATATTCTTGGTCATCCAACACATTCAACATGACTCTTTCAGTGTTCATATTTCATTGGATTCTAATTTCTCCATATTTGTCTGTGTTAAAAGACCACTGGGAGCTCCTTCTAAGACAGAATATGTTCATTCCCAGGTCCTACTTGTCTCTGGTATAGAATAGTGTCACTTGGCAATTGTGGAAAGGAGAGGCAGAGGAAAAGAAGGAAAGGAAGGAGAAAGATGAATGAAGGGAGAGGAGTAAAAGCCAAGTGAAGAGATATAGCTGAAATTTGAACCCAGCCTGTAATCCCAGTGAATCCATTAGACTAAGGCAGGAACATTGCAAATTGGAGGCCAGCCTAGCGATTTAGTGATAGCCTGTCTCAAAATAAAAAATAAAAAGGACTGATAGTGAGGGTGAAGCTCAGTAGTAGAATGTCCTTGGGTTCAATCTCCAGTTCTGCAAAAAAATATATTTGAACCCAGTTGTTTTGTAGATAATATGTAGAGCAAATTACTTCACCTTTCTAAGCCTCAGTTTCCCTATCTGCAACATTGGTCTAATGCTCTCTAGTCTTGTCTTCTTCACTTACTCCATTACATCATGAAATAAATGAGGGAGAACAAAAGGAAGAAGAAGTAAAAGAGAAAACAGAGAGTCAGAAAGAAAAATACACATACCATTTTTGAGGAAGGTTGGGGTAAGTGTACTTCTGGTTGTAGGAAGAACAAAGACCGCTAGAGGGCAATGTTACGGCAGGGAAATTATCCCCAGTCATGAAGGGAACAGCCAACCCACAGCTGGATGAGCCAAGTTGCACAAGAGCCAGTAGTGATGAAGACTTCAGAATTTGAAGTCCCCTGGTAGTCTTCATGTGTCATGCATAGGTGATTGGCAGTACATATGTAGGCCACAACTTCCTAGCACTCACAGCTGGAAAGAATGATTGTTTCTTTGTTGGAAATAAGTTCATGAGATTGTTAGTGTCTACCACTAAATTATGATATACTGGACTTCCCACAAGCATCCTAGAATGCTATGCTTCTTCCATCTCACAACAGGGTCCAGGGTCTGTCTTCTTGTCTCAGAGGCCATCTCATGTCACTACTGAAACCCTCAGTCCTTTCCATCAAGTATACCTAGGATTTGAGTGTTTATCAGCTTATAAGCCACCAAATGCTCTTCATTGCTCAAAGCCCTCAATGTTCTTCTCAAAATTTACTATAATCTGACCCCAACAAACCTTGCCAGTTTCCCTCTTCACTCCTTCATCAGCCTCCATGGAATAGCCAAGCTAGACTGTTCCCCAGATTCTTAACATACCTTCCTGCTTAATGCTGATGACTTCACTTGGATCCTTCCAGTGGAATCTTCACCTAGGTTAAATCCTAATTATATTTAACACTTTTTCCAAAAGAACCCTCCCTCATTCCACTAGCCATGATTTACCAGAAACTTAAGATTCCTCTCTGCTTTATCTATGATTTTCATTTATAGTATCAATCACTTTCTACCTTATATTAGATTTGTTTCATGCATGTACTTATTCACTTACTACTTTGTATTACATGAATTATTTTTTGTTGTTGTTTATCAGACCTTAGGTGGGGGCTCCAAAAGGACCAAAGCTTAGTACTTGTCTCCCAGGAACGAAATGGAGAATGTCAGATGTTTGTGCCATCTTAGTTGTTATGTGATAACAAATGTATATCAAAGAATTGAGGAGCCGGGCGTGGTGGCGCACACTTGTAATCCCAGCATTCGGGAGGCTGAGACCGGAGGATCCGGGTTCGCGGCCAGCCTCAGCTACCTAGTGAGGCACTCCGCAACTTAGTGAGACTCAGTTTCAAAAATAAAGAATAAAAAAAAATAGGGCTGGGGGTGTAGCTCGGAGGTAGAATGCCCCTGAGTTCAATCCCCAGTACCGCAAAAAAAAAAAAAAAAAAAAAAAGAATTGAGGAAACTATACTGGAGCTAGACTGGAGTGCCAGACAAAGAAGTTAAGATATGAAACCAGAGAGTGTGTCTTTGGAAAACTGTTCTTCAAATACTTAGCATGTCAATATGTGTTTGGTGAATCAATCGATCCAGTAGAAAATGACACATTCAAAGGGATTTTGAATTGGAAAGTTGGCCAAGGTTTTGTGAATTAGGCCAAGGATTCCAGAAAATGTATGGGTGGTAATTACAATGCACATCCAATGGTCCCACTAAATAGAGTCCTCTTCTACAAATGAAAAAAAGGAAATTCTAAGAAACAATGTGATAAGCCGGGCGTGGTGGCGCACGCTTGTAATCCCAGCATTCGGGAGGCTGAGACCAGAGGATCCAGGTTCGCGGCCAGCCTCAGCTACCTAGTGAGGCACTCCGCAACTTAGTGAGACCCGGTTTCAAAATAAAGAATAATAAAAAAATAGGGCTGGGGATATAGCTCAGAGGTAGAATGCCCCTGAGTTCAATCCACAGTACCACAAAAAAAAAAAAAAAATGTGATTTCCTCCATCACCGAGTTTGTTAGTGTAAGAAATAAGAGTGTGGGCTCAAAGTTCAGTGTTCTTTTAACTCTTACACAGGTCATATATCAAAACCTTCAACAGTCCTCACTATGGCTGACACCCCCAGCAGGAAAGATCTGACATGTGTCTCTGGTACGTTGGTTTCAGAAGGATCACTAAGGAAGATCTAGATCTCATTGTATACATGGGGAGACTGAAACCCAAAGAGGAGAGATGATCTGCCCATGATCACAGATCTAAAGCCAGACCTGGGCCCAAACTCATATTTGTTGAGTGGAATTGAATACATTCCTTGTAATCAAGGCCTCATGCTTGCATGAGCTCACAAGTGATTACCTTTCACTTTAGATAATAAACAGGCACCCAACTGACATCATTCATCATTTAGTCTTAATCCCAAACATGTATACTTCTGCATAAGTCTTCTCACAGCCTGGAACATTTGCCTTAGCAACAAGCATAATAACCAATGAGTTCCTCTGAGACCTCTAAGCAACTTGTAACTACCCAGAGAAAATTTTCCTTGCTCCCTCTGCTTGGCTCTCCTTCTTCCTCACTGTAACAAAGGAGAAAGAAAAAAGAAAAGATATATAATAATTTACAGACAGTGGGATTCATTGTGGAAGTTGAAAGGTCATCTTTCACAATCTCTGGGATCAGAGGGCATTGAGGTTGAGCTGGACACAGAGAAAGACCTGGATTGTATTAGAGAAAAAATGGAATTGTTTGCAAGATTGGAGGAGAGAAAATTGGGACTGCCAGGTGTTATACAAGGCCCTGGAACTGCCAGATATGTTCTGATTCTGTAAGAAAATCTGAACCAAATAGGTAGTGGGTGTGGTGGCACACACTTGTAATCCCAGTA
This sequence comes from Graphiurus murinus, assembly GCA_004027655.1. Lineage (NCBI taxonomy): Eukaryota > Metazoa > Chordata > Mammalia > Rodentia > Gliridae > Graphiurus > Graphiurus murinus. The sequence continues at coordinate 60,403 of PVLC010005157.1, forward strand.
CTAGTGAGGGTGAGACAGGAGAATCACAGGTTCATGGCCAGCCTCAGCTACTTAGTGAGGCCCTCCGCAAATTAGTGAGACCCTGTTTCAAAAATAAAGAATAAAAATAGAGCTGGGGTGTAGCTTGGAGGTAGAATTTTCTTGGGTTCAACTTAGTATAAAATAAAATAAAATAAACTGAATATGCATCTCAGTTTGACATAAACACTAGAGACTGAGTTGCTCCAGCAGAGATGATAAAAATTCCTAAGGACCCTGAACCAGCATCCCCTATAAATGTGATTAAGTCATAAGCAGGGTCCTTCATATATGAAAGATATATTTTTAGAATCACAAAATGTTCAAGTTACAGGGGACCTTAGAGATAATTATCTGCCCTATTTTTTCTCCTCCTCCTCCTCTTCCTCCTCCTCCTCCTTCTTCTTTTCTTTTTGTGTGTGATATTAGGGATTGAACCCAAGGACACTCTACCCCCAGCCCTTTTAAAATTTTTATTTTGAAATGGGGTCTCACTAAGTTGCTGAGACTAACCTGGAAGTTGTAATATTCCTGTCTTGGCCTCCCAAGTACTGAGATTACAGGTGTGTACCACTGTGCCAAGTTCTTGCCTTATTTTATAGGTAGGAAACTGATGGTAGAGTGGTGACAAGATGTGCTCAAGTGCCAGGCGTGGTTGTGCACACTTGTAATCCCAGTACTTGTGAAGCTGAGACAAGAGGATTGCAGGTTCATTGCCAGCCTCAGCTACTTAGCGAGGCCCTTCACAACTTAGTGAGACCCTGTTTCAAAATAAAAATAAAAAATAGAACTGGAGATGTAGCTCAGAGGTAGAATGCCCCTGGGTTCAATCCCTGATACCACACACACAAAAAAAAAAAAAAAGAAAAAAAAAGATGTGCCCAAGTTTTCACTAGTATATTACAGCAAATGTACTAAAGATTAAGTTATGATTTCAAGTTGAATGCCTTCCATAACACCAAATGCTGCTCAATGTTCTTACTTCTGCCCTAAGCCTTCTAGGTAGAGACACCTGCCATAACCCTGGAGATAGCTTGCTATAGCACGTCTTTCCCTGCTTCCAGTTTTCATATTTGCTTTATGTAAATGACCATTTGGTAACTTCCTTGATTTCTTCCACCATTCGTGTACACTCACACACACACTCACACACACACAAATCTATATGTGGTGATCTTTTTTTATGTGTATGGTACTAGGGATTGAACCCAGGGACATTCTCTATTTGATCTACAACTCCAGCCCTTTTTTATTTACAAACAAAGCCTCACTATGTTGCTGAGGCTGTCCTCAAACCTGTGATCCTCCTGTCTCAGCCTCCCAAGTGCTGGGATTACAGGAGTGTGCCACCTCTCCAAGCGATATGTGGTGATCTCTGTGTGTGTGTGGTAATGGTAATTGAACCCAGAGGTACTCTACCTCTTAGCTGCACCCCTATCCTGATTTTATTTTCTACTTTTAAACAGGGGCTCACTAGGTTGATGAGAGTCTAACTATTTGCTGAGGCTGTCCTCAAACCTGCAATTCTCCTGTCTCAGCCTCCCAAGTACTGGGATTATAGGCATGCACCACCATACCTGGTTTTATGTGGTGATCTTAAGATTGGTTTCAAGGATCATTTTCAAAGATAAAATCAGATCTTATGATCACCAGGTAACATTCAGTTCCTAAATCTGTATTTTTCTAGGGCTTGGGGTCCAGACAGGTCACCTTCTTTCTAGCAACAGGTTAAAATCTTGGGCCATCAGGCAAACAAATTCTGAAAATGGACATAAGGATATTGAGTCCCTATCTCATGGAATTATTAGAAGGAATAAAAGACAAAATTACATGTACATCATTAACTCTTCCCTATTCACCATTTTTCTGGACTATAACTTTTCTCTTTTACTGGCTCATCTGCTGTTTTAAAATGCAGGCACACCTCAAAGTGCTCTTCTTGGTCCTTGTCTTTTCTCTAAACTCACATCTTGCTCATATCTCCATAGTACTGTGTTTCACTTTGATTACTTTTTAAAGGAGTACCTATCTCACTCTAGCACTATATGATTCCAGAGTCTATTCCCAAATACCAATTGGTTATTCCCACTGTAGTAATTCATAGAGACTAAAACTCAACCACAACTATTTGTTTAAATGTCTATCTCCATTGAGAAATGTTCAATTCTTTGGAACCTACAACTTTTTTCATGGTTACCTCTTTATTCTTTCTCAACCTAGTGCCCACCATAGCTCATGTTCAATAAATGCTGTGGAATTAATAAATAAGTGAATAATAAAATCAATAAATAAAGGAAAAGTGGGTATTCTGTTGGCTAAGGATTGATTTAAACAGTGAAAGTCTGATTTTAGTTTGCATCATGATTTCACACCAGGTGGTTCTCAGAGCTGAAGGAAAAGGATAAAATAATTAGAACACCTCTGAGTGGTCTAGAATTTCAAGCCAAAATAGCGGGCTGTCCAGCCCACTGCTTCATAGGTTACTTGGTCCAGTCCAATACCCTCAGGCTTTTGATGAAGAGTAGGAAATATCTGGAAGTGGTGAAATGAACACCTTAATAATGGAGGGAACAGGAACAGGGCACCTATAATTTTTCTTTTTATTTTTCTTTCTTTCTTTTTTTTTTTTTTTTATTGTTACTGGGGATTGAACTCATGGGGCATTCTTTCTCTGAGTTACACTCCCAGCCCTTTTTCATTTGAAAAAGGATCTTGCTTGATTGCTTAGAGTCTCACTAAGTGGCTGAGGCTGGCCTTGAACCTGGATCCTCCTGCCTTAGCCTCCTAAGTACTAGGATTACAGGTGTTCACCACCAGGCCCAGCACAGGGCGCATATCTAAAACTACTCATATTTTGCAACCAATTAAAATGTACACTTGTGTTTTTATTGGAATTCCAACCCAATAAAAGCACATTTTGTTTTATTTTATATTACTTTATTTTGTATCTGAGTAAAATCCATACACAGCAAAGTGCAGGGTTTCAAAAACCTCAGTCATTTGTATATCACCTTCATGATTTCTGCTCTTAAGCAATACTCTCTATAAGAGTATTCATGACTTTCCCCTAATACATATATATGTATAAATATTAAAATTAAAAAGTTAAGCCGGGTGTGGTGGTGCATGCCTGTAATCCTAGTACTTGGGAGGCTGAGACAGGAGGATTGCAGGTTCAAGGCGAGCCTCAGAAGCTTAGGGAGACCTTATTTCAAAATTAAAAAATAAAGGGGCTACGGGTATAGCTAGGAGGTAGAATGTCCCTGGGTTCGATCCCTAGTACCAAATTTAAAAATAAATAAAAAGTTATTTATGGACTACATAAAATTACTTTGCGTACCATAGAGTGGTGACACTGGTCCAACAATTTGAGAAATGCTATTGGGCTAAGTGCCACAGTTGAGAAATGAATTGCTCTTGTCCTGGCCCTGTCATCAATTCTCTGTGTGTTTTGGGGCAAGTCCTTTTCCATCTCTGAATTTCAGTTGCCCCCGTGTACAATGAGAAATTTGGACAAAACCATCTAGGAACCCTTCCAGGTGTGCCTTCTCTTCTTAGTCACAGAGAGCAATGAGCAGAATCAGATTGTATTTGCACATTGGCACCAAAATGGGGTGTTTAAGTTCATCAGTTTCCTTCTGTTGTGCGGCAACAGAGACCCTGCTTGCTCATAGTCACATCTGTGTGCGCATCTGTGCCTTTGGAATGGAATAGTACATATGGGCATATATGCATACATTCTTCTCTGCTGGGGTATAGAGAAGGATTATGTATGTATGTGGGCAAGTATGCACACTTCTGTTACATGGGATACCCTTCCACCATCCATTGAACCCCCCAAGCCCCAGTTCCCCAGCCTGACACATGACTTCCACCTTTCAGATATTTGTATTCAGAGAGTAGAACTCTTGCCTGTTTTATTATTATTGTTGTCACTATTTTTTTTCCAGCACAACCTCCTAGTCAATGCAGGAGCTCATTGCCACAGGGTAGGCCCTCCTTCTCAATGTGGTGTTTATTGTGTGAAATTGTTACTATTATTTAGAAACTATTACAAAGGGTCATACTTTCAGTTCCAGATTCTATGAATTTCAATTAGCTGTTGTTATGATAATCTCCCTCCACCCCTGTTAGCTAAGAACGCCCAGTTCCCACTAAGCTGGGAGTTAACAGCAGGGACCTTGTTTACATGATGAATTGATTAATTTGATGAATTAATGTTATGGTACTGGGAGAACATTTCTACTCTGAACTACACACACCCGCATATCATTTTTAAAACAGTTTAGGTCTCTCCATAGGCTTTGCTGCTGCTTTGGCCTTCAGTAAGCAGGCCAGCGCTAATGGAGAATCTGCTCAGCACCCAGCCCTGCATCACCCTAAACCCGGCAGCAAAGAGGCACAGGAAAGGGGTAAGGGAGGGAAAAGCCTTATATAGAACATCTACTCTCAGCATTATGCTAAGAACTGTCATTCATAAATTTACTCTCCCAGTAAGCCTCTCACGGAAGTATTATTACCATCCTGCTTTCACAGAAAGGAATTTGAAAAGTCACACAACAGTGACAGAGTAGGATTCCTGTCCAGGCTCAGCCAACTCCCGAAATGGTTTTTTTACTGTAGTATATTTTGAAGTATAAGTCTCCCTGCATGTTACCTCTTTGATGAAGTAGGAAAAGAAAAATAAACTAGGAAAGACACACCTGGTTTTCCACCAGATTCTACTCATATTTTACTTCCTCCAAGAAGCCCTCCTTGACTATCCCAATCCCTAAGACTATCTCTGCTTAGAATCTAGGTAGCACTCACTGTATCTGTATTATTTATTTATTTATTATTTATCGTGGTACTGGGGCTTGAGCCCCGGGGCATTCTATCTCCAAGCTACACCCTCAGTCCTATTTTAATTTTATTTTGAAACAGGGTCTTTCTAGGTTGATGAGAGTTTCACTACTTGCTGAGGCTGTCCTCGAACCTGTGATCCTCCTGACTCAAGTACTAGGGTTACAGGTGTGTGCCACCAGGCCCGGCTCCTGATTCAGAAATTTCTAAGGTAAGACAGATGTGGTGGCACACACCTGTAATCCCAGTACATGGGAGGCTGAGAGAAGAGGATAATAGGCTTAAGGCCACCCTCAGCAACTGAGCCATGCCCTATTTTGAAATAAAAAACAAAGAGGGCTGGGGTATAGCTCAGAGATAAAATGCCCCTGGGTTCAATCTCCAGTAACACACACACACACACACACACACACACACACACACACACACACACACTTGTAAGACAGGTTGGGAAAGGTCCTTCCTAAATATTTCTTTGTACTGAGGAAGAAAGTGAGCTTCCTAGTGGGGAAAGGAGTTATCCAAGGTCACATAGCAGACAGAAGTGATAACTGGTACTATATCAGAGGTGTCTTGATTCTTGGTCTATAACTTTTGTTTCTACATCCAGGTTGGGATAGAAGGTGTATAAAGGGATGAGTGTTAACCTGGCATAAGGGAGCAACCAAATCTAATACAGGCCAACCTCAGCAACTTTTCAAGATCCTGTTTCAAAATAAAAAAAAGAAAATGACTGGGATTGTAGTTTGGAGGTAGAATGATTATGGATTCAATTCCCAGTACCAAATACATAAACAAATAAATACCAAGTGAAGATCATCTAACATATAAAGTTGCATAGCATGTTCACAGAGACACATAGTAGTTTCTCAATATGTGTTGGTTGTCTGAATTAAAAACCACTGATACCACCTGCTCAGAGTCTATACAGCCAGGGATTGGATCAGCTAAGGCAATTTATAACTAGAATTTTGTTTTTTAGACATATATTTTCTACTCTTCTCATTTGTCTATTTTTACTTGTGAATTTTATATTCATTTCCTTTTGGTTTCTTTTTCTTAAATTTTTGGTTCCTAGGGTTGAACCCAGAAGCATTCTACCTCTCAGCTAAATCCCCAGTCCTGTTTTATATTTTTTAGTTTGAAACTGGATCTCACTAAATTGCTGAAGCTGTCCTTGAACCTGAGATCCTCCTGTCTCAACCTCCCAAGTACTGCAATCACAGGTGTGTACCACCACACCTCCCTGATTTCCTTTATTTAATTTGTTGTTGTTTAACAACATTCCTTTTCATGACTTCAGGTTCAACCTCCCTTTCATCCTCTACACTTCTGTTTTGTGTCACTTTTTCTTTTGTTCTGTGTGTGTGTGTGTGTGTGTGTGTGTGTGTGTGTGTGTGTGTTACTAGGAATAGAACCCAGGGACACTCCACAACTGAGCTCCATCCTGAGCCCTTTTTTATTTTTATATTGAGACAGGGTCTAGCTAAATTGCTGAGGCAGGTCTCAAAACCGTGATCCTTCAGTCTTCATGTCGCAGCCTCCCAAATACTGGAATTCCAGGCGTGTACCACCACACCTGGCTCCCACACCTCCCTTTGGCATCACCCTAACCTATGGAATTACAAATTACTGTTCCCTCGGTATGCCAGCATGCTCTATTCCCTGCTTCTATGACTGGTGAGCTATTTCAAAATTAACAGCAGGGCTCACTAGTAGAGTGTTTTGCCTAGCATGGCCCAGACCTGGGTTCAATCCTTGGCAATTCAAGAAAACTGATGAAGTTCAGCAATAGAAAAATTGCCTATCACACACAAGGCCTCAATTCAGTCCCCAGTACCACCTACCCACCCAAACACACACACACACACACACACACACACACACACACACACACACACACACTATATACCACCGAGCTACATTCCCATCCTTTTTTATTTTTTTATTTTGAGACCGTATCTCACTAAGATGCCTAGTCTGGCCTCGAATTTGCCATCCTCCTGTCTCAGCAACCTGCCAGTAGTTGGGATTACAGGAGAGTACCACTGCATCCAGCTAAATATTATCTTAAATGTGAAATCTTCCTAAATTTCCAAGGGTAGATTAGCTGCTTCCTCCTAAATTTAGTTAATTCATTTTTACACTTCATCTAAACCAAAAGGCTGAGAAGTGATACTTAATCCATTTTTAAGAACATTGATTATACTGTAAAAATCAATTAGCATCCAAATTTGTTACTCTTCTAGTCCCTCTGTCTTTGGTTGGCAACCATTTGAAAGAAACCAAGTTTTCTTTATGCCTCTCCTTTTATAGGCTCCATAAGTGGTTGTGATTAACTGATGTGACAACAATTCAAGTGGAAAAAGTACAGAGGCCAAAGTATAAAAAGTTCATTTTAAACTGGAACTGCCATTCCCTCCTCCTTTTTTTTTTTTTTTTTGACACTGGGGATTAACCCAGGGGCATTCTACCTCAGAGATATACCCCCAGCCCTCTAATTTTTTTTAACTGGGTCTCACTGCATCTTTTTTCCCCCTTTCCTTTGAAAAGGTCTGGTTAAATTGCTGAGAGCCTCGCTATATTGCCAAGGCTGGCCTCCAACCTGCGATCCTCCTGTGTCAGTCTCCTAAATACTGGGATTATTATTAACTGCACTACCAGCCTAGTCACTCTTCCAGTCTTATCCAGAGGATTCTGAACCAGGTTGGGAAAGTACGGTCACTTCCCTGTCTGTCCTCCTACCCATTTTTAGTATTGAACAGTGCTACAAGAGGTACAACAATAGGGAAGAAGAGGCATTACACAAACAGGACTCCAGGGTGAGAAAGAGGCGGGAATTCACACACTAAGGTTGAACCCGCCCCTGTTGCAAAGCACTCAGTGGCGCCGAGGTCCAGCCCCTCCCACCCGGCCAGCCGACAGGAAGGAGATTGCAGCCCTACACCACCGGAAGCCTTGGGGGACACTCCGATCTGTTCAGGAAGGGGGCCGTACCATGGGCGTTCTGGGGAATCTGTGTGGACGCATGCGCAATGTTGCCATTGCTTCCTGTTTCCAGAGACCCACCCTGTGGGAAGGAGAGGCAATACTTGCGGGCTGTTTGTAGCAGCCGTCTGGTTTCAAAGTCTCCTTTCCTTCCCCGCTTAGCTCTTGGGCTCCACAGGAAAGACGGCTAATGCACTTCTTCCTCTGTCTTGGCTGTTGGAAGATCACAAGATGGGCCTGGCCCTGTGCATTTGAATTCTGAGAAATATCCAAAATCTAAATCAGGCTTGGATTCACTCGCCTGTAGCCCCAGGATTTAGGAGGTAGACACAGGAGGATCTCAGGCTTGAGGCCAGTCTTAGCAATTTAGCAAGACCGTTAGCAACTTTTGGAGGCCCTGTTTCAAAATAAAAAATAAAAAAGGGCTGGGGGTGTAACTTAGAGGTAGAATATCCCTGGGTCTAGTTCCCAACACCAAAGGAAAAAATATACAAAATCTAGAGAAGGGTGACAAAATTTGCGAATGTATTGGGCTTCCATTTGGGGCCCTATACCTTAATGTGCTATAAAAAAAAAAACTGGGGATGCTCATAAGACAGAGCAGGCTAGGAAGGGCTAGTCCCAGGTCCCAAAGAAAAAGACTCAGAAGCTGTGGGAGAGTGGGGTTTCTGTCTTCAGACTTAGGAGGGGCTGTCCTAAATCAGGAGGAGACCAGTGAAAATAGATACCAGTTAAGTATAAGGCAGAACTTTATAAAATCAGAGGCCCCTGAATAGAGAAGAGGCTGCCTTGAGAAAAAATGAGTTCTCCCACTGGTGGTGTTCAGGTAGGAGAGTGATTGATTTCAGAGGATTCAAAATAATTGAATTTAGTTGCCCTTGCAGCCCAGCCTTAATGGTGGTCCTACTATCCATCAAAAGAGATTAAGGCCTTTAACACCATTTCCAATAGAAGGAGGAGTTGATGTCTCTGTGGTGTTAGCACCAACGCCTCTACTTTCTGCTCCATCCTGCAGAATTTTGGGCCACTGACATTTTGTTAATTTCTCCTGCTCAGGCAGGAGACAGAGCTGCCCCACTGTGGAGCACAGGCATATGGTTGCACTCATTAGATAGATAGGAATATCTGTGAACTCAGCATGTAGACCCTCCACACTTTGATTAAAAGGACCTAGTTCTTTTCCAACTGAATTTCTAAACCACCCTGAAAGAAATATGGGGGTTAATACATTTTTTTTAGACAGAGAAGGAAAATAATGCTCAGAGAGATCAACTTCCATAAAATAATGATTTTGTACTGGGAATTGAACCCAGGGGCATTCTACCTCTGAGCTACACCCCCAGCCTTGTTTCATTTTAACATGGAATCTTACTAAGTCACTGAGGCTGGCCTTGAACCTGTGATCCTCCTGTCTCAGTTCCCAAGTACTGGGATTACAGGCGTGTTTTATCACGCCTGGCCTGAACATTTATTTTCTTCGTAGTATTTGCCAACACATGAAATTGTCTTGTCTATTCATTAGTATCATCTTTTCCCACTTAAATGTAAGCTCTGTAAGAGCTGGGGGCCTTTTCTGTCTCGCTCACTATCATATTTCCAGCACCTGAGCAGTGCATCCCAGACTACTCTGCATGCAAATCACCTGAGGATCTTAAGTACAGATTCTGATTAAGAAGGTCTGAGCTGGGTGTGGCAGCATTCACCTGTAATTCCAGTACTTGGGAAGTTGAGACAGGAGGATCGCAGGTTCCAAGCCAGTCTCAGCAACTTAGTGAGACCCTGTTTCAAAATAAAATAGGGCTGGGGATGTAGCTCAGAGGTAGAACTCCCCTGGGCCCAACCCCTGGTACCACAAAAAATAAATAAAATGGAAAAAAAAAAGGTCTGAAAGGGGGCCCAAGATTCAGCATTTCTAACAGGCTTCTACATGAAACAGATGGTGCTGGAGCACACTGAATAGCAAGACACAACAGATCTCTAGGTAGATATGAAAGAATTTGGAGTCCACCTGAGTGAAGACCATCTGCTCTCTATGACCTTCTGCATTTCCACCACCACCACCACCACCACCCCCCACCCCCCATCCCCCCACCCCCGCTCTCTATCATCTCTCTCTCTCTCTCTGTACTCGGGATTAGACCCAGTGGCATTCCACCCCCAAGCTACACCTCTAGCTCATTTTATTTTTTATTTTGAAGCAGTGTCTTGCTAACTTGCTGAGGTTCTTACTAAGTTGTTGAGGCTGACCTTAAACCCACGGTTCTCCTGTTTGTCATCACACCCAGCTTGCAAATGACTCTTAACTTGAGCATATGAAATAATCTCCAGGAATGTCTGATACAAAATGCATATTTCAGCCGGGCGTGGTGGCGCACGCTTGTAATCCCAGCATTCGGGAGGCTGAAACCGGAGGATCCGGGTTCGAGGCCAGCCTCAGCTACCTAGTGAGGCACTCTGCAACTTAGTGAGACCCTGTTTCAAAATAAAGAATAAAAAATAGGGCTGGGGGTATAGCTCGGAGGTAGAATGCCCCTGAGTTCAATCCCTAGTACTGCAAAAAAACAAACAAACAAAATGCATATTTCTTCTCTCCTAAATTCTGATTTAACAGGCCTGGGGTAAGGCTTCAAAAACTATTTTTAACACTCATACTAGGTGATTCCGATGCCAGCGGTCCAGGAATCACACCTGGAGCAGGACTGCAAAACACAGTCCTTTTTTTCTATCAGTCCTTTCCTTTTTTTCTCCCATCAGTCCCTTCCTTTTCCATCAGGACACATTTGCTCTAGACATTGTCTGATCAGTGCATTATACCTTGATGTGGATGTATTTTAGCTTGTTAGGATCTGCCTGCCTAGACATCTACTAGCCAGATACTCCCAATGTCCTGCTTCAGCCTTATGAGGTCTGCTGCCATGGGAACCATTTATATGGCTTTTGTTATCTCTGAGTCTATGGTCATTTGCCAACCCAGTGCCTGGGGCTTGCTCTGACCTTTACCTGGGACTTGGCTCCCAAGCTTTTCAAATTTGCTTTAATTTCTGATGCTCAGGACTAATATTCAGGCAGTTCATGACTGTACGGCGGTACCAACTCTTAAATATTGAAATACTTTCATACCAGTAGGTAAAAATCATTAACCCTATGTCCCTGTGTGCCTCCTACTGTCCCAGCCCCCTAACTGAAACTCCTGGACCTTTCTGTAATCTAGCAACTAAAGTCTAATACTTCCAGAACTTTGTTAAGCATGGTAGGCCTGTATCCATTCAGATAGATTGAGTCCAGTGTTAATACACGTTGCCTTTTTTTTTGGTACTGGGGATTGAGCCCAGGGGCATTCAACCTCTGAGCTGCACCCCCAGCCCAAATTTTATTTTTTATTTTGAAACAGAGTTTCACTATGTTGCTGAGACTGGCCTCAAACCTGTGATTCTTCTGTCTCAGCTTCTCAAGTACTGGGATTACAGGTATGAGCCACTGCACTGGCTAAGTTGTCAAATATTTTGAATCTTATTCCCATGTATGCCCAACCTTTTAGGTCACTCCTGACTATGTGGAAACCTTACCTGCACTCCCAGTTTTCTTGGTTCTAGTGCCTGACCTTAACTCTTCCAGTTATATGTGTTCTTTCCTAGGTGGAAGCTAGAGAGAAAATAGTAAACATAAGAGACTTTAGATAAAGAGAGAGACCAGTAAAATAGCGAAAATGACTTGAGGGAGGGGGGAGAAGAAGGATTGAGGAAGGAAACAGTTCAAATAATGCTATGGCAATACGTAGAGGTATTACTACCTCTCTCAGTAACATGTATAGGAAGGGAGGAGAGCACAGCGGGGGTGGGGTGCAGAAGGAAATGTACCAAGTGCTGTGTGCATGTATGTTTGCATAACATTGAATTTCACTATGATATACAATTGTAATGCACTAATAAAATTATTTTAAAAAAAGAAATGCAAAATATGGGTCCCTACCACTGAACCAGATATTAAAATCTGTATTTTAATATCAGTTGGCATTAGCATTTGAGCAACACTCTTCTAGACAGGCCACATTCCTTGAATATGGACATAGCCTTTCCAAGGGCATGGATATTTGGGGTTTAGTCTTCTAGAGCTGTGGTGGGAATAAAAATGATGGGCAGAGACCTCTGAAGGGCAGGATTCACCAACTGAATTACTGCTAGGAAGGAGCCACCAGGCAAGGGTTGTGATTTTCAAAGTGAACATCTGTATCCAACTCTAATGGATTGTTGCAATGTGGGAATGCAGTTCCAGGACTGCCAGACCTTCGTGTGTGTGTGTGTGTGTGTGTGTGTGTGTGTGTGTGTGTGTGTGTGTCACTGGGGATTGAACCCAGAGGCATCCTACCTTTGAGCTACACCTCACCCTGATTATATTTCTTATTTAGAAACAGGGTCTCACTAGGTTAATGAGAGTCTCACCACTTGCTGAGGCTGTTCTTGAACTTGCGATCCTCCTGTTTCAGTCTCCCACATACTGGGATTATAGGCATGCACCACCATGCCCAGCTCAAATCTTCTGATTTTTTAAAATATAATCTGGAAATGAATCAGGCATGGTGGTGCACGCCTATAATCCCAGTACTTGGGAGACTGAGACAGGAGGATCATGAGTTCAAGGCCAGTGTGCGGTTAACCTGTTTCTAAATGAAAAATAACATAGGAGTGGGAGTGTAACTCAGAGGTGGAACACCTCTGGGTTCAATCCTCAGTACCACAGAAAATGACCCATTTATCTAAAGTGTGTATATAGGACAAGAAAGTACATGCTAAATAAGAATAGTTGGCTACTTTGTACAGGGAGGCTGGGGTCAGTTTTAAAAGGGCCTGTAGAGTCAAGCTAAGAAGTATGGAATGCTATAGGATAATAGGGAACAGCTGAAAGTTTATGAGAAGAGGAAAAATTAAAAGCGTTGTTTATAGAAGACAACTCTGGAAACAATATGATGGATTCAATAAGAAAGAGACATGAGGGATGAAAATAAGTTAGGAGGTTTTAGGGTAAATTGACATGGATTTTTGTTTGTTTGTTTTTGATACTGGCAATTGAACCCAGAGACATTCTACCTCTGAGCTCTACCCCTAGATCTTTTTTTTTTAATTCTGTATTTTGAAACAGGGTGTCACTAAGTTGTTGAAGCTGACCTCAAACCTGATATCCTCCTGTTTCAGCCTCCCAAGTACAAGGACTACAGGCGTGTACCACCACACCGAGCATTTAAGTATTTATCTTAAATTGTTAAACTTTTAATAGTCATGGCTTGGAGCACCCCTTCCATAACTAAAATCGTATGCTCTGGCAACTTGGGGAACTTTATGCTGGGAAGGCATCTAGAAGTAACAACATTTGGATGCTACTTTTTTTCTATATACAAATCCCAAGAATTTTTTCCCATGGCTGCTCTTTTGTAACCTAAAGTCATCATGCCCACTACCTGAATGGGCTGACCATGGGTCCCAGGCCTACCCCATAGGCTAGGTATTTAGCAGCTATTCATCCCAGAATTGCCAAGATTTTTCATCTTTTTACTTAAATTTGAGTAAATATTAAATAGCTGCTTTGTGTCATAAACTGTGCTATGGCCTAGAAATGCAAAGAGGACAAAGTATGCTAGTTTCTTCAGAAAGTTTTCAGCCTACTAAAGGAAACAGAAGCATAACGTGGTGAGATCTGAGAGGTAGGTCTTGAAAAATTGTATAGAAAAAAAGCCAGGAGCTAGGTGTGGTGGTGCATCCCTATAATCCCAGTACTTTGGAGGCTGAGACAGGAGGATCACAGGTTCACGGCAAGCCTCAGTAACACGGAGCCTCAAAAAATTAGCAAGACCCTGCTTCAAAATTAAAAGTAAAATATGGCTGAGGATGTAGCCCCTGGGTTCAATCCTTAGTAACAACAGAGAGAGAGAGAGAGAGAGAGAGAGAGAGAGAGAGAGAGAGAGAGAGAGAGAGAGAGAATAAATGAATATGAATGAATGGAAGAGTTGGGAGTAGTGGAACATGCCTATAATCCGAGCTCCTTGGGAGACTGAGTCAGGAGGATTGCAAGTTCGAGGCCAGCCTGAGCAATTTACCAAGACACTGTTTCAAAATAAAAAATAATAAAAGAGCTGTGGATATAGCTCAATGTTAAAGCACTCTTGAGTTCAATTCCCAGTAGCAGAAGTTATAAAATTTTATTGAAAAAAACAGTAGAGAGACAGGCCTGATGGCACACATCTATAACCCCAAGACTTGGGAGGCTGAGACAGAAAGCTCAAAGGTTTGAGGCCAGCCTCAGCAATTCAACAAGACACTCAGAAACTTAGTAAGATCTGTTTCAAAATAGAAAATAAAATAAGGTTGGTTGTGTAGCTCAAAGGAAAAACACTCCTGGGTTCAATCCCCAATACAGGACAGGAAGGGAGGAAGGGAGGGAGGAAAAAGAAGAGAAGAGAGGCGAGGGAGTGCAGGGGAGGGAATTAGAGAGAAGAGGAGGGAGAGGAGAATGACTCTGAAGGAGAGAGAGAGAGAGAGAGTGAAGGAGGGAGGGAGGGAGGGAGGGAGAGAGAGAGAGAGAGAGAGAGAGAGAGAGAGAGAGAGAGAGAGAGAGAGAGAGAGAGAGAGAGAGAGAGAGAATATGAGAATGACTCTGAAGGAAGAGGTTGCAGTTTGAAAGAAGTGACTACTGAGCAGGATTTGGGAGGATGAATGAGTTTGCCAAGTAATTTGGTAAATGCAAAAGACAACACAGTTTATTTTCTTTTGTTTTCATGAGCAGTTTCACAGGCGACAATTCAAAATGAGTCTCATTTCTTGGATCCTAATTTTTGTTGGTAAAATACAACAGATTTTGGGAAAGAATCCTATATTTTATTTTCCAGCCCAGTCCCTTACCCCATGACTGTGGAATACAGGAGAAAAAGCACTGTACTTTTAGTCAAAACTGTCAAATCTAATTACGCTCAACCTAGCCCTAAATCCTGAAGAATTTTTCTTTATCATCCTAAAAATTTTAAGGGTGTTTGTGAGGTTGAGTTTCATTATTTTTGCCTCTGGGTGTCAAATTTTTCTATCATCTGTTCAATAGGTTATTCTTCTATTGAAATTGATTTGGAACTTGTATTAAAAATCAAAAGAAGAGATACAAATGGCCAATAGATACATGAAAAAATGTTCAACATCATTAGCAATCAGGGAGATGCAAATCAAAACTACACTGAGATTCCATCTAACCACAATCAGAATGGCAGTCATTAAGAAGTCAAAAAACAATAAATATTGGCAAGGATGTGGGGAAATAGGAACTCTTATACACTTTTGGTGGGATTGCAAACTAGTTTAGCCTCTATGGAGATCATTGTGGAGATTCCTTAGAAAACTGGGAATGGATCCACTATATGATCCAGCTATACCACTCCTAGGTATCTTTCCAAAGAGGTTGAAACCAGAGAACTACAGTCATATATGCATACCCATGTTCATAGCAGCACAGTTCACAATAGCCAAATTATGGAATCAACTCAGGTGTCCATCAACAGGTGAATTGATTACAAAACTATGGGAAATACACACAATGGAATTATACTCGGCAATACAGAAGATTAAAATAATATCATTTGCAAGAAAATGGAAGGACCTGGAGAACATTATGTTAAGTGAGATTAGCCAGTCACAGAAAGTGAAGGGACATATATTTTCTTTAATATGTGCAAGCTGGGGAGTAACCAGAATACCAGAGGGACTCCAGATAATGGAGGAGAAACCTCAGTGGAGCCAGGGAAGTGGTCTAAGGGAAGGGGAGGGGGAAGACTGAGGTTCATTATTGGAAATACTAACATCAACTGTGTGTACATATGTAAAAATCCCAATATCAGTCTCAGTCCTCTGTATGGGAAGGGGAGAGACGTGGAGGCTGAAGGGGGGGGACACCAAGTGCTGTGTGCATTATGTCAATGTCAACATGACTTGCATTATGATGTGAGATAATGCACCAATAAAAGTATATTAAAATTTTTTTAAAAAATCAGTTGAAATCCAGGTATGCTGGTGCATGCCTGTAATCCTAGTACTTTGGAAGCCAACACAAGAGGATCATAGGTTTAAGCCTCAGAAAATTAGTGAGACCCTCAGCAACTTAGCAAGATCCTGTTTCAAAATAAAAGTAAAACAGAGCTAGGGGTGTTACTTATAGGTAGAATGACCCTGAGGTTCAATCCCTAGTAATGTGTGTGTGCGCACACACACACACACACACACACACACACACACACACACGAGTTGGACATATTTTTGTTTGCTTCAGGTTTTTTGCCATTGATCTATGTGTCTATCCCTATGCCAATACTATACTATCTTTTATTACTGTAGTTTAACTTTAATAAACTTTAATATGGAGTAATGTAATTCTTTCCACTTTAGTATCCTTTATCATAATTGTTTTTTTTTTTTATTCTAGGGCTTGTGCTTCTTTCCACATAAACTTCAGAATAAGCTTGTCTACAAATAACTTGCTGGGGTTTTGAACTTTTAGAACAATTTGGAGGAAATCTACATCTTTACTATATTGAGTCTTCTAATGCCAGAGCATAGTATGTCTCTCCACTTATTTAGTTCTTCTTTGATTTCTTTCTTTTCTTCCTTTTTTTGTGTGTGGTACTGGGGGTGAATCCAGGGGCCTTCTACCTCTGAGCTGCACCCCCAACCCTATTTTATTTTTATTTGGAAACAGGATCTCACTAGGTTGATGAGAACCTCACTAAGTTGCTGAGGCTGTCCTCACATCTGAGATCCTCCTGTCTCCAACTACTGGAATTTCAGGCATGGGCCACCACACTGAGCTTTTTTGATTACTTTGATCAGCATTTTATGATTTTGAGTATATAGATTGTATACATATTTTATGTTTATGCATATTTCATTTTCTTTACACTAATCGTGTTATTGCATTTTACGATTTGGTTTCTGCATATTCATGTTAGTACATAGAAATATGATTTTTTTATGTCTAGATACTATATCCTGTGAATTTCCTGGACTCAGTGATTTTAGGAATTTTTGTGGAGAGACCACAAAAATCACCTTGGTGATTTTCTGGGTTTTTTTCTTTCTTTTATTCTTTTTTGGTACTAGGAGTTGAACCAAGGGGCATTCTACCTCTAAGCTACACCCTCAGCCCTTTTTTGTAATTAAAAAAAAATTACAAATTTTCAAAGTTTTAAACAGGGTCTCGCTAAGTTGCTGGGGGTCTTGCTAAATTGGTGAGGCTTGCTTTGAACCTGTGATCCTCCTGTCTCAGCCTCCCAAGTATTAGGATTACAGGAATGCAACACCACACCCAGCTTCCATGGCAATTTTCTATGTAGATAGTTGTGTCATTTGATGACAGAGAAGGTTTTTTTCTTCCTTTCCAGTCTACTTGATTTCTTTTCCTTTTCTTATTGTAATTGCTAAAAATCCTAGTACTCCATTGAATAAGAGCACTGAGAGCAGACATCCTTGCATACTTCCCAATCAGAGGGGGTATATTATTTTATGTTGCTGCTATAATAAATTACTAAAATTTAGTGTCTAAATTCTACAATTTATTATCTTATAATTCTGTGGTTTGGGAATCCAAACTGTGTCTCAGTGGGCTAAAATTAAGGTATCTGCAGAGGTGTGTTCCTTTCTAGAGGGTCTAATGGGGAATCTGTATCCTTGCATTTTACAGCTTCTAGAGGCTGTCCAGATTCCTTGCCTCATGGTCCTCGTGATCCGTCTTCAAAGTTAGAAAGATTGGGCTAAATCTGTTTCATGCATTTATTAATCTAGTTTTCCTTCTTCTTCCACTCTCTTCCACTTATAATGACCATTCTAATTATACTGGACCCACACAGATAACCCCGAGTCTCTAAATCAGCTGATTCACAATTCTATTTCCATCTGCAATCTTAATTCTCCCCTTGCCATGTAACCTATTAACAGGGCCCAGGGATTAGAATACTGATGTATTTTGGACATCTTTATTCTACCTAACATAGGGGAAATTATTCAGTCTTTCATTATTAAGTATGATATCAACACCTGGGCATGGTGACACACACCCATAATCCCAGTATTTGGGAGGCTAAGACAGGAGGATGGCAGATTCAAGGCCAACCTCAGCAATTTAGTGAGAACCTGTTTCACTATAAAAAATGAAAAAGGAGCCGGGCGTGGTGGCGCACGCTTGTAATCCCAGCATTCGGGAGGCTGAGACCGGAGGATCCGGGTTCGCGACCAGCCTCAGCTAACTAGTGAGGCCCTCCGCAACTTAGTGAGACTCGGTTTCAAAATAAAGAATAAAAAATAGGGCTGGGGGTATAGCTCGGAGGTAGAACGCCCCTGAGTTCAACCCCCAGTG